>JBAKBP010016008.1:0-53303 GCA_037953745.1 Lithodes maja
ATATGAATTGGTGATAATTCAAGTGTATTTGTTATATATCCATTTTTAATACGTTGACAATAATCACATTCAGTGCGATTAAATGTGTCTAAATTATATCTATCTATCTATCACTATATCATTATTTATATAACTTTATCTCTCTACTCGTGTATCTACTCTTTCTACATATCTTAGCAGGTTCTCCATATTAGCACAAATTGTAATTAAGCCATCTAATTACTGTATATTGTATATAATAGCAGCGTATTTTAGACTGCAGATCATATTACAGGTAGATGAGAGAGAGCTTTACATAGATACACTGGCCACACAGACCTTACGATCCAAACGAGGTGGTCAGGACTTAATTCTAGTAGAGATGTCATATCCGATAGAAAAGGAAAGTTGAAGGAAAGGATAGAAGAGAGAGAGAGAGTGTGGGAGTGAGTAAACAAGTGTGTGTGTGTGTGTGTGTGTGTGTGTGTGTGTGTGTGTGTGTGTGTGTGTGTGTGTGTGTGTGTGTGTGTGTGTGTGTGTTTATTCGAGTCGGCAGCCAAAAGAGGCTGAACATACAGACTTAACCTAGATCTTATCCTAAGGGATCAACAAACTGATCCTGGCTGCTGACGAGGGAGCCTCTGTGTGTGAGTATGTGAGTGTGTGTGTGTGTGTGTGTGTGTGAGAGAGAGAGAGAGTGAATGAGTGTGTGTGAGAGAGTACGAGTGTAAGCATGAGAGACGAGCAACATCAATACAATATAGAACCACGACCATTTTAGTCCCCTGTATCCTGGCATTGAGAGAGAGAGAGACTGAGTATGAATGTAAGTGTGAGAGACGAGGCAACATCAATACAACATAGAGCATAGAGAGAGTGAGTGAGAGTGAGTGAGTGAGTGAGTGTGTTTGAGAAAGAAAGAGAGAGAGTGAGTGTGTGTGAGAGAGAGTAGATATGAGTCTAAGCATGAGAGACGAGTAACATCAAAACAACACAGAACCACGATCATTTTATTCCTCTGTTACCTGGCGCTGAAAACTGGCCCCGAGCTAATTAATTACAGGTACTAATGTGATTGAGGAAGTGGCACTCGTGCGACACATTTTGATCATGTCATTAAATGCTTTTTTTCTCGGGTCGTGCTTAATATTTTGTCGTGGAAGCATTATATATATATATATATATATATTATATATATATATATATATATATATATACTGTATATATTTATATATATATACTGTATATATTTATATATACCTGTAGTTAAATAACATGATCATATATTGGTTTTATGACAATTTATTTGTTTAGGTCAATCATACTATTGTCCTATATTATAAAGACACGTAGTGGATACGAAACCCCGTGGCCAACTGTACGCACTGCACAGTTGCCACGAGTTAAGCCGCTGTCACACGAGCGCTTTTTCCGTCAATTTTCCATGAGCAAGTGTTTTCTCGTATTATTTCGGGACATTTTCGCACTGGTATCGGTAATTAGACTGAAGGTAGATTAAGTTTGGCAGCTGAATTTTGATAAAGCGTATTTTTTAAAGCTTCCAGACTATAATTGCCTGTAAAAATTGCTCGAAAAAGGGCTCGTGTGACTCCGGCTTTATACCTGAGACAAATGCTCTGAAGGGCTGTCGGGATTTAATGCTCTCACATTCTGTTCTAATCTTAGTTCTTCCAGTAACATAAGGAACTACTGCACTACTATAGGTGCTTATGTTCTGGGTGTGGTTGTCCCGAGTTTGAATCCCGGGAGGACCATATGCTTTCATTAGTTTAGTACATTGGGGTTTGTATTTGATAATTAATGTTAAGAACGGGGTGTTACTTATAAATGGTTAATCGCTTGTTGTTAGAAGCTTGAAATAACGCCAGATATTCGGCATTTTAGTTATTATTATGCTTTTGTTAAGGGGAGATTTCCACTTGAAGGATATTTTTCTGGACCCCTTTCTCCCTCATGTTTAGCCCATTGCTTTTGAAATTTTAAGACGTTCGCCCCATTAGTTTGGTGATTTCAAGAGCTTTCGCCCCATTTCTGTCAATTTTAAGACCTTTCATGCCACTTAGGTGTCGTTTTTTTCCTGGCGAGCGATAGCGAGCCTGTAATTTAAGAGGGACATTTTTCTACCGAAAAATTTACAAATTTATCTTGAAAGTGGGTCTGGCGGGTGTAATTTTAAGCTTGATGGAGGTATAGGTAACAAAATAAATACCTCTCCTTAATAAGGTTTGTTCCTTACTTTATTAATGGTGATCAAGTTTATTGCAATAATCATATGCCATTTGTTTTATTATATTCTGAAACTACTAAATGTTCCGCTATAATAGGGTATGGTTTGCTATTATAGGTAATTATGTGGTTATTGATTATCAAAGGTAATTATTTATATAATTAGGATTATCCGTAGTGTCATAATAATACAAATAATAGACATTCCGTATAATATTGTTCACAAATTGTTTTACAACCATGCTTTTAAGTGCTACAATTCTTCGCAATTTCACACACGAACACACACACACACACACACACACACACACACATACATACACATACACATACAGTACACACACACAAACACACGTCTATACTGTATATATATACCTGTATATAATTATACATACATACATACATACATATACAGTATATATGTATAATTATATATATATATATATATATATATATATATATATATATATATATATATATATATATATATGTGTGTGTGTGGAACTTATATTAATTGGGATTTCCCAATTATTATACATATTATACATATGTTAGTTATTATACATATATCGATTGCCCTGTCCCAACAATGACGTCTAAATGATGTAGGATTTTAGTCCTTAATAGGCTGCTTAGTATAATTAGTATAATCTGAAAGTGATCATTTGCATCTCGGTAATCCTGTTAATAAAGAGATAATGCTATACAGTCTAGCCTCTCTTTACATTCTGGTGGTCGTAGCCTGGAGGGGGAAGCGAGTTTAATTATGTTTATGAAGATTTGATAAGCACAGGTGCATGGGTCGTTTTTCTGGTCCCCCTTCTCCCTTGTGTTTAGTCACATTATTTTTTAGATTTTTAGACGTTCGGCCCATTTGTTTGGCGATTTTAAGACCTTTCGTCCCATTTCGTTATACATTTTAAGACCTATCGTACCATTTATGTGTTGATTTTTTTCCTGGCGAGCGATAGCGAGCCTGTAATTATAAGAGGAACAGGCCTTCGGCCGGGACATTTTTCTACCGAAAAATTTACAAATATATCTTGAGGGGGCGTCTAGGGGATGTTTTTTCTAGTTTGAGGGATGTCTAGCAAGGAAAATAAGAATTTATGAATTAATTACTTTATAGGCCAAAAAAGCAGTCGGTGTCTCCTTAAGCGAGTTTTATTATAGTTATGAAGATTTGATAAGACGGCGACGCCTTTTTATGTTTTATTCTAGCTACGTTGACTGCAGTTTAAGAAGGATCTGTGGTAGTACAAAGAGTGAAGTGAGATAGTTCCAAGCCTATTAATTGCTGGAGGCCTTTTTTAAGCTGAATATAATCGTCTAGTAGTAGCCACAGAAGGGGTCAATCACAGATGGAAGTATGTTCTTTGAAAATTGGACTAGGTTTGGGTTGTTTTTGTTTTACACGAAGAAAGAAACTACGAGCTTTATTTTGTTTTAAAGTCGTCTAATTCTGAACAATTCGGACTACTCAATTTTAGTTTAGTTTCGGTGTTAGCGTCCTGGGTTCGAATCCCCGGACTGCCACATGTGTTTGTTAATATCATTAAGGGGGGTGACCTGTTTTTGTTCTGTCCTTTTCTATCTTTCTCTGGCTTGTATCCATTTGGCCCCATTCAGCCTACTGTTTTTAGACGTTTATCCCCATCCTGGTGTCAATTTCTTACTGGTGAGCGGTAGCGAGCCAGCATATTTTTTATTTTAGTTTGACAGCAGGCTAAATTTGTACATTTTTAGATAGAAAATGTCTCCGGCGAAGCCGGATTTCTTAATATAATGCTGGCTCGCTATCGCTCGCCAGGAAGAAATCGACACCTAGATGGGGATAAACGTTTTAAAATAGTTGGCTGAATGGGGCCGAATGGATACAAGCCAGAGAATGAGAGAAAAGGACAGAAATAACAAAAAGCAGGTCACCCCCTTAATATGTTTTTGTGTTCATTAAATATATCCGTTATATTGTTACACAGGCTTAAAATGACTGGCATCGACATATATTAGCCATAACGAGCATTGAAGCCAAACATGCTTCGCCAGTAATTTCATGAATAACACATAATTAAGGAAAAACCCGTTCTTAACATCAACCCTCCATTACAAACCCCATCCAGCTCTTCTGAGCTATCAGAAGAGACTGGATGACTCCGTCGTCGACACCTGCCCGGGTTGTAACACAGCACTCCATACCATTAAACACATCATAGAAGACTGCATTTCGCACAACCACTTACGCCAACAACACAATTTACACTCTTTGAGAGCTCTGTGGGAATGCCCGACCGTGGCCATGGCCTTCCTTAGGGACTCGGGGCTGTTCGGCCATGCAGCTTAGGGAACAACAACAACAACAACAACCCCCAATGCACTAGAATAAACTAATAAAAGCATATGATCCTCCTGGGTTTCGAAAATCCTAGGTTCGAGTCCTTAGAGTGCCACATGTATTTGTTGATTTCATTAATTGAGTTTAGAAGTAAAGTTGGTTGGCGAAAAAGTATGAATTCGAACTCGGGACACCACATCCAGAACATAAGCATTTACTCCATTACACCACCAAAACAGTTATAACTTCTATAAAGGTTAAGCACACGATCACGATTAATAACCATTTTCGAATTCTGTATATTTATTTAATCATGTACTTCGACCCAACTGCATCATGGATAACGTAATGTGTTAGTGATATCCGAAACATATCCGAACACATCATTATGGATAACGTAATGTGTTAGTGATATCCGAAACATATCCGAACACATCATTATGGATAACGTAATGTGTTAGTGATATCCGAAACATATCCGAACACATCATTGTCAGGGATATTGTGTCATATTGCTTTGATAGGTGTGAATAATCTGGTTAGGCTGTCTGATCATAGATGGCGTCGTTCATGAGAGCGAGTGTTGTGTGTGTGTGTGTGTATGCATTGGTGAGTTTCAATTTTGGATTCGATGCTTTACGAGACTATGTGATACTGTACAGGTATGCGTGCTAGTGTAGATTGATTCATTCGAGTTTCAGATGGTTTGTTAGTGTAAGTGATAGTTGTATAATTCAATTCTTATTTTCTTTGAGGTGGGTGTTCGGGGTATCGAATATTGATTCAGTGTGTGTTTTGACTTTTATGAATTATTGAGAGGTGATTTGGTAGAGGACTTAATTCAGTCAGTCAGTACATTCCCAGCACACAAGGATTACAGTCTCTTCAGCTACTAGTGAGTGTTGGTGCTACATATAGTGAATTGCTTAAGAGTGAAGTATTAGTGATGGTGTCTGACAGTGATGATTTTCTTCTGTGATTGTATTTGTCAGTATCATAATACTTTACGTCTTTACGGTGTCATTTCCTAAGTGTTTTCTTTCTTTGCTTCCTAGCGGTGTAGCGTGTGTGTGCTGGGGGTCTGCCACCAGAGCTCTTACTTATGAATTTTGACCAGGATCTTGCCCATGATATATGCCAAGAATCTAACCTTAGTCCGATCCTGATGTGGCCGTTTCGGTCTACCTGGTGCTTTGACCGAGCGGACTCATCCGTGAACGAGTGTGGGCTGGTTCTGTTTGGTCTAAGGCGAGTGTAGGACTTGGATGAGGGAGAGCGTTGGTTACACTTCGAGCCCTGCAGCTGTTGACGGGTCCAGGATCGGCATACAAGTACTGTGTGGTGACGCCAGGTTGCCTTGTGGGAGCCCTCACGTATAGTTCTCGGGGCTGTACTGCAGTTTCTCAGCCTGTGTGCGCCCGGACAGCCAGGAGTTCAAGTCAACCAGTGAAGAGGAGGGGGACTTCTATATTCATCATTTCCTTGCATTCCCTCTGGAGACCTATGCCGTATTAGCCTACCTTAGGACAGCCAGGAGTTCAAGTCAACCAGTGAAGAGGAGGGGGACTTATATATTCATCATTACTTTTCATTCCTTTTTGAGACCTTAGCAGTAATGGTCTACTTTGGGACCCTCTCGTAGTCTACTTAAAGTTGTCATTAAAAGTTGTCATTCAAGTTGTCATTCATGTGTCATTCAAGTTGTCATTCATGTAGTCATACTTATTTGAAAGTTAATTAATTGACCACAAACTAATTAGCCCTAAGATATTCACCACTGCACCCTTCTTTATAATGCGAATGTCTTTTAGTGTGAATTTGGGTGAATGGTGTGAATGTATGTAAAATAATGTTATGGGTTTCTTTTTTCATTATTTGTAATATATATATTTTATAATATACTTTTGAGGTTATGTATTTTCTATCACTAATCCTTATCTTATGTAGGCTAAGAGAATGAGTTGTTAATTTATCGAGTGTATATCAAGTTACTCTGAAATCACGTAACCTACCTAGAATATCATAAGTGATTTCCTTGACAGTGGCGCAGTGTGCAGGATACTCATTCTCTTGTCCTGGGATTAGTATACTGTATGTTAAGAGCTCTGGTTGGTGTTTAATTATATCTTTCTTTTTTTTAGGAGCTGTTGTCCCATCAATGTGCTGGGGGTGTCCTGCTGAATGAGTTTGAGTTTCTTTGTGATTAGTATTATCCCTTCTAGCCATGAGTGGAATATCGGATATACTTAAGGAGGCTAAATCATTAGGTGTGACTGGAGAGGATGCTATTTTTAAACTTATATCTTTAGCAGATGAGAGGGATGAGAGAGCCGCTAAGAGAGACCGAGAGAAGGAGGAGAGGGAAAGAGAGAGAGAGCGTGAGGAGAGAGCGCGAGAGAGTGAGGAGAGAGCGCGAGAGAGTGAGGAGAGAGCGCGAGAGAGAGAGAGAGCGCGAGAGAGTGAGGAGAGAGCGCGAGAGAGTGAGAGAGCGCAAGAGCGTGAGGAGAAAGAGAAAGCTCGTGCTCATGAATTATCTCTAGCTAAGCTTAAAATCTCAGATCAGAATAGGGCTGGCATAATTCCTGACACTAACCCCTCTAGGACTGTAGGTGATTCAGGTAAGGCCCGCATTCCTCCATTTTCGGATGGTGATGACATTGATTCTTACCTCCTTAGATTTGAGAAGGTAGCAAAGTTCTATGGTTGGCGAGAGACAGACTATCCACTTCACCTCGGAACCCTTCTGCGAGGTAAGGCACTGAAGGTATATGTAAGTTTACCCCCTGATGTCGCAGATGATTACGAGGCGCTCAAGAAAGCCCTACTTCAAGCGTTCCAGGTTGATGCTCATACCTACAGGAAGTTGTTCAGGTCAATGAAGGCGCAGGGAGACGAGCCATATGTTCAATTCCTTGCCAGACTGGAACAGGTATTTGGTAGGTGGCTAGTTTTGTCTGACGTAGAGAAAACCTATGAGCAGTTACATGACTTTGTAATAAAGGATCAGTTTTTAGCTAGCTGTACTCCTGATTTGCGAGTATTCTTGAACGAACGAGGAGCTAAGACTAATACCGATGTTGCCAAAGCGGCAGACTTGCATAGGAATGCTCATTATACACGAAAGGGCAACCCAAAGTCTTCGTTACCTAGAACTGAGGATAGGAAGGGTAGTAAGTACTACGACAAAGTTGAGAAATCCTCTGATACTGGGGAATCTAAGACATACTCACACAGGCCCAGGATTAAATGTTTTATCTGTGGCGGCGATCATGTCAAGGCCCAGTGCCCCCATAGACGAATTGGTGATTCAGGGAAAGTTGCCAAGGTTAACTTTGTGTTTGATTCTAGATTGAAACTTCCTGGTACCATAATTGATCCTTGTGGTATGGTTGGCGATAGGAAGGTAGAGGTCACTCTTGATACATGTTGCTCCACAGTAATTGTGCATCCTAAGTTTATTTCAGGAAAGGTGCCTTCGGAGACAAAGTGTACTGTGTATGACTTCCTTGGTAAGCCTCACACATTTCCTACAATGGATGTAATTATTAAAAGTAAATTCTTTTCAGGAAAAGTTAATGCTGTAATTGCTCCGATCAGATTCACAGATGTACTCCTTGGTACAGTTCCTGGTGTATCAGTACCTCCCTTCATAGTAGGGGATAAGGAAGCCGATGGTGGTGCAGAGGTTGCTGCAGTTACTACCAGGGCTGGAGCCAAGAGAGAGGTAGGTAAGTCACATAGACCTTTAGCTACTAACACAGACTTCAATGTTGATCCAGGAGCTTTTCTGAAAGCCCAGGCAGAATGTAAGACGCTGAAACCGCTGTGGCAGAACGCGGAAGCTGAGAAGAAGATTAGCCACAGAGGTAGGGCTGTCCGGTATGAGGTAATAGATAAATTGCTTTACAGAGTCTGCTTGGAGAGTAAAAGTCTTGAAGAAATAGGGAATAAACAACTTGTTGTTCCAAAGGTGTACAGAAATAAAGTTTTACATCTAGCCCATGATGGTTTGCTGGCTGGACACTTTTCTCACCGGAAAACTGCTGGGAAGGTGTACCAGAAGTTTTTCTGGCCTGGTGCGGGTGCTGACATAGAGAGGTTCTGCCGGTCATGTGAGGTATGTCAAAAGTTCACCCACAAAGGTAGAGTCAAACCAGTGCCCCTTTCTAAGATGCCAGTAGTTTCAGAACCCTTTTCAAAAGTTGCAATTGACATAGTGGGTCCAATTGTCCCTAGGTCTAAAAGAGGTCATAAGTACATCCTCACCTTAATAGATTGTGCAACTAGGTTCCCTGAAGCTGTACCCCTAAGGGATATCGATACTGTCACTGTAGCCGAGAGCCTTGTAGAAATTTTTGCCAGAGTGGGAATCCCTAAAGAGATTCTCTCAGATAATGGTAGCCAGTTCAAATCAGGTTTGATGTCAGAGATCAATAAACTACTATCAGTCAAGGCAGTCCACTCAAGTCCATACCATGCCCAGAGTAATGGATGCATTGAGAGGCTTAACGGTACCCTTAAATCCATGTTAAAGAAAACCTGTTCTGATCATCCTGAGGATTGGGACAGATATATTCCAGCTGTGCTATTTGCCTATAGGGAAGTACCTAATGATTCTCTCAAATTTTCACCCTTTGAGCTTCTCTATGGCAGGAATGTGAGAGGTCCATTGAGCATATTGCATGAACTTTGGGCTAACAAACTGCTTGACGAGGAGATTAGAAATTCTTACCATCATGTCCTTGATTTAAGAAACAGGTTGGAGAAGTCGGCAGAGTTGGCAGTCACCCACTCAGAAGCTAGTAGTGATCAATATAAGATGTACTTTGACCGGAAGTGTAAGCCGAGGAAGCTGAAGGTTGGTGATGAGGTACTGTTGCTGCTGCCTACTAATAATAACAAACTGTTGATGCAATGGAAAGGTCCCTATGCTGTGCTACAGGTAAAGAACAATGTTGATTATGTCATTGATGTGAGGGGTAAATCCAGGTTGTATCACATAAACATGCTCAAGAGGTTTTACAGGAGACAGAAGGATGATGATAATGTTGCTGTAGTTTCCCATGCTATTGTTTCTTCTCCAGAATTCTTCTGTAACGCAGTGGCTACAGGTATTGTGGAGGCGAATGATGATGAGAATGTTGACTATTCTGGTATACCTCTCTGCAACCTTGGTCGGAACTCTGACATTAATATCAATCCTGATCTTTCAGAGTCCCAGAAAGCTGATCTCGAGGCCATACTGGATCTGTTTCCAGATGTTGTATCAGCTATCCCAGGTAGAACAGAGTCTGCAGTGCATCGTATCAGACTAACTTCTCCGGTACCAGTCCGTAAGAAACCTTACCCTATGCCTAAGCATCTCCAGAAAGTATTTGATGAGGAGGTTCAAAGAATGCTGGATCTTGGAGTTATAGAGCCTTCAGACTCGCCATACTGTTCACCTGTTGTGCTGGTGAAGAGTAATGATTCTTACAGGTTGTGTATTGATTTTAGGGCTTTGAATGACATAACAGTGTTCGATGCAGAGCCTATGCCCCACAGAGATGATTACCTTACTGAATTTGTTGATGACAAGTATATCTCTGAATTAGATATGAATAAGGGTTACTGGCAAATTCCCTTGGACCTCGATTCAAAGATATGTACTGCGTTTGCTACAACGCAAGGATTAATGCAATTCACTCGTATGCCCTTTGGTTTAAAGACTGCTTGTGCAACTTTCATTAAGCTGATGAGGAAGGTTACTAGGGATCTAGAGAATACTGCCTGCTATTTCGACAACCTTGTGATTCATAGCAAAGACTGGGATTCTCACCTTAAACACTTGACTAATGCGCTTGATAGATTTAGAGAGCATGGGTTAACCGTAGGATCAAAGAAGTGTTTCTTGGGGTTTCCATCCATCAAGTATCTTGGCTATTCTTTGGGAGAGAATAAGTTGTCACCCCTTGGGGTTAGAGTGAATGCCATTCAAGAGTTAACCTTACCTGCTACTAAGTCACAACTGCGATCCTTCATGGGTACTATGAACTTCTATAGGCAGTTTGTTCCCAATTTTGCAGATCTTGCTAGTCCTTTAACAGATATGCTTAGGAAAGGATGTCCTAATAAACTGCAATGGACACTTGAGATGGAGGAAAGGTTCCGTTCCCTGAAGAAAACTCTGGTTAACCAGCCTATTCTGAGGCTACCTAACTTAGGAAAGACCTTTTATCTCAGGACTGATGCCAGCGGTGAAGGTCTGGGAGCTGCCCTTCTGCAGGAGGCTGATGGAGTGCTGATGCCTGTCTGCTATGCGAGTCGTAAGCTACTAGACAGGGAAAAAAATTATTCAGCTATTGAGCGTGAGGGTTTAGCTGTGGTGTGGAGTATAGAACACTTCCGTAAGTATTTGTATGGTACAAAGTTCATCCTGCAAACTGATCATCAGCCACTGACCTATATTAAAAACATGCAGAATTCTAACAACGGGTTAATGAGGTGGGCCCTGGTTCTTCAGTCCTATGCCTTCAGAGTGGAGTACATAAAGGGTAAGGATAATGTCTTTGCAGACCTTCTTAGCAGATCCTAGGTCATGATTCACATCCCATCAAAGGAATACTTAAATACCTGATTTTGTCTATATTCCGTGTAATATAGTTGGTGAGGGGGTATTGTCAGGGATATTGTGTCATATTGCTTTGATAGGTGTGAATAATCTGGTTAGGCTGTCTGATCATAGATGGCGTCGTTCATGAGAGCGAGTGTTGTGTGTGTGTGTGTGTGTATGCATTGGTGAGTTTCAATTTTGGATTCGATGCTTTACGAGACTATGTGATACTGTACAGGTATGCGTGCTAGTGTAGATTGATTCATTCGAGTTTCAGATGGTTTGTTAGTGTAAGTGATAGTTGTATAATTCAATTCTTATTTTCTTTGAGGTGGGTGTTCGGGGTATCGAATATTGATTCAGTGTGTGTTTTGACTTTTATGAATTATTGAGAGGTGATTTGGTAGAGGACTTAATTCAGTCAGTCAGTACATTCCCAGCACACAAGGATTACAGTCTCTTCAGCTACTAGTGAGTGTTGGTGCTACATATAGTGAATTGCTTAAGAGTGAAGTATTAGTGATGGTGTCTGACAGTGATGATTTTCTTCTGTGATTGTATTTGTCAGTATCATAATACTTTACGTCTTTACGGTGTCATTTCCTAAGTGTTTTCTTTCTTTGCTTCCTAGCGGTGTAGCGTGTGTGTGCTGGGGGTCTGCCACCAGAGCTCTTACTTATGAATTTTGACCAGGATCTTGCCCATGATATATGCCAAGAATCTAACCTTAGTCCGATCCTGATGTGGCCGTTTCGGTCTACCTGGTGCTTTGACCGAGCGGACTCATCCGTGAACGAGTGTGGGCTGGTTCTGTTTGGTCTAAGGCGAGTGTAGGACTTGGATGAGGGAGAGCGTTGGTTACACTTCGAGCCCTGCAGCTGTTGACGGGTCCAGGATCGGCATACAAGTACTGTGTGGTGACGCCAGGTTGCCTTGTGGGAGCCCTCACGTATAGTTCTCGGGGCTGTACTGCAGTTTCTCAGCCTGTGTGCGCCCGGACAGCCAGGAGTTCAAGTCAACCAGTGAAGAGGAGGGGGACTTCTATATTCATCATTTCCTTGCATTCCCTCTGGAGACCTATGCCGTATTAGCCTACCTTAGGACAGCCAGGAGTTCAAGTCAACCAGTGAAGAGGAGGGGGACTTCTATATTCATCATTACTTTTCATTCCTTTTTGAGACCTTAGCAGTAATGGTCTACTTTGGGACCCTCTCGTAGTCTACTTAAAGTTGTCATTAAAAGTTGTCATTCAAGTTGTCATTAAAAGTTGTCATTCAAGTTGTCATTCATGTGTCATTCAAGTTGTCATTCATGTAGTCATACTTATTTGAAAGTTAATTAATTGACCACAAACTAATTAGCCCTAAGATATTCACCACTGCACCCTTCTTTATAATGCGAATGTCTTTTAGTGTGAATTTGGGTGAATGGTGTGAATGTATGTAAAATAATGTTATGGGTTTCTTTTTTCATTATTTGTAATATATATATTTTATAATATACTTTTGAGGTTATGTATTTTCTATCACTAATCCTTATCTTATGTAGGCTAAGAGAATGAGTTGTTAATTTATCGAGTGTATATCAAGTTACTCTGAAATCACGTAACCTACCTAGAATATCATAAGTGATTTCCTTGACAATCATTATCCCTTCTGTACCGGCGGCGTCTTTTTAATTTTATTTTATCTATAATTTGACGATTGTGTGCAGTTTAACCTCTACTGTATCGGCGATGATGTTGTAGCTTTATTCTGGCTACGTCTAGGGAAGCATATGTGTAAGCCTAGCAGACAAACCAAGATATATTGCTCGAAAATGGCAAAAACATTAAAAATCCTCAATGATAATGAAACAAAAAACATAATATAGAGTACAAAGGAGTACAAAGGAAATCAAGCAACAACATATATATTGATCCTTGCGAGGCTGCTTGTATATAACCTAACTAGTCCATGTGTAAAAAATACTACTACTACTACTACCATAGACTACAGTAGATCTGGACTGGACACGAAAATGGAACTTTGCAGTTAGGGACCCAACATCGGCGAACGAACCCCCAAGTTCGAACCTCGAAAGCGCGAAAGTATCACATTTTCGCGGTTTCGAGGTTCGAACTTGGGGGGTTCTTTCTCCGATTTTGGGTCCCTTACTGCAAAGTTCCATTTTCGTGTTCAGTCCAGATCTACTGTGGTCTATGGTACTGTACTACTACTTCTAATAATAATAATGTAAATATTTATAATAATAATAATAATAATAACAAAAATAATTACCCTTAAAACGTCGGAGCAGATAGCCTTAAAACCGGCACAAACTCTGCTACTACTTAGGCAAGAATTATAACTTGGGGAATGTCCATTTTGTTGCCGCGAGAAGTTATAGTAGGAGCTGCTCCGTCTCGGGGAGTTAATGTAGCGGTAGTTGTTGTTGGAGGTTGTTGTGGAAGTTGTTGGGAAGACGTGATGTAGTTAAGAGTTGTTAGGAATTTATTGGGAATTTATTGTTGCAAATTTATTATTGGGAATATATTGTTTGTAATTTATTTTTAGGAATTTATTGTTGGGAACTTATTGTTGGTATTGTTGTTGGGAACTTATTGTTGGTATTATTGTTGGGAACTTATTGTTGGTATTGTTGTTGGGAACTTATTGTTGGTATTGTTGTTGGGAACTTATTGTTGGTATTATTGTTGGGAACTTATTGTTGGTATTATTGTTGGGAACTTATTGTTGGTATTGTTGTTGGGAACTTATTGTTGGTATTATTGTTGGGAACTTATTGTTGGTATTATTGTTGGGAACTTATTGTTGGTATTGTTGTTGGGAACTTATTGTTGGTATTATTGTTGGGAACTTATTGTTGGTATTATTGTTGGGAACTTATTGTTGGTATTATTGTTGGGAACTTATTGTTGGTATTATTGTTGGGAACTTATTGTTGGTATTATTGTTGGGAACTTATTGTTGGTATTGTTGTTGGGAACTTATTGTTGGTATTGTTGTTGGGAACTTATTGTTGGTATTATTGTTGGGAACTTATTGTTGGTATTGTTGTTGGGAACTTATTGTTGGTATTATTGTTGGGAACTTATTGTTGGTATTGTTGTTGGGAACTTATTGTTGGTATTATTGTTGGGAACTTATTGTTGGTATTATTGTTGGGAATTTATTGTTGGTATTATTGTTGGGAACTTATTGTTGGTATTGTTGGGAACTTATTGTTGGTATTATTGTTGGGAACTTATTGTTGGTATTATTGTTGGGAACTTATTGTTGGTATTGTTGTTGGGAACTTGTTGTTGGGAACTTATTGTTGGTATTATTGTTGGGAACTTATTGTTGGTATTGTTGTTGGGAACTTATTGTTGGTATTATTGTTGGGAACTTATTGTTGGTATTGTTGTTGGGAACTTATTGTTGGTATTGTTGTTGGGAACTTATTGTTGGTATTATTGTTGGGAACTTATTGTTGGTATTATTGTTGGTATTATTGTTGGGAACTTATTGTTGGTATTGTTGTTGGGAACTTATTGTTGGTATTATTGTTGGGAACTTATTGTTGGTATTGTTGTTGGGAAGACGTGATGTAGTTAAGAGTTGTTGGGGTTGTTTTTGTTGTGATGACCGGTTGTAGGGTTTGTTATGCTGTAATGTTATGAGTTGCTGTTTTTGTGTGATGGTGTTTTTATGAGCTGTCATTGTGGCTGTGGTTATTTTTGTGAAGCTTGATGGATGTCTAGCGAGGAAACTAAAACAAAAAATAATTAGTAAATTTATCGGCCAAAAAACAAGCACTACCCCATTAAGGATTGTGGCCGTTACGGAGCGCGGCCGCCTTGACTTTCTTCCATGGCGAACTTTCATTTTCCTCCAATGCGTCTCCATTCTCCGTATTCGCCCCCCCCCCCCCTCACCCCCACTTCAGCCGCCGCCCCCCCTCCTCAAACTCCGCCCCCTACCTTCCGGGAACAGATACCGTCGATCAGTATTGGGCCTCCAAATTCCGCGTTACGTAAATGTAGTAATTTTTTTGTTTTTTAAATATAGTTTATTTGATAGGCTTGCTAAATGTAGTAATTTTTTTGTTTTTTAAATATAGTTTATTTGATAGGCTTGCTATCTCATTTGCTTTTGTTTAGTCATGTTTGTGTCGTGCAGGTGTAAAGACTACACACACACACACACACACACACACACACACACACACACACACACACACACACACACACACCCCGTAGCCTAGTAGGTAGAGCTCTCGTCTCACACACACACACCCCGTAGCCTAGTAGGTAGAGCTCTCGTCTCACACACGAGGGGTCGGGGGTTCAATCCCCGGCCGGGCGGAGACAAATTGGGCTTGTCTCCTTTCATGTGTTAGCCTCAGTTCACCTAGCTGTAAATAGGTACCTGGAATAAGTGGACGACGTTGTGACGTCCCATCTGGGGTTGGCAAAAATGGTACAAGGCGAGATGGGTATCATATGGTTCACCTAAGCTGATGGCTACCTAAGCCTTCGGGCGAGACGGTACCGTCTATAGTGAGAATGGTACCATACAGATCCACCCTAAGCCTTCGTTTCCGATGTCGCCAATTGGCTAAAATACAGACTATACACACATCCACAGCCATTCCAACAGTACATAAAAACACTTAACATGCATTTCACGCAATACATTCCCAGTTAAGGAGGCGCGATAATAATGAGCTTAGCTCGCATTGCGTGGATTCCCCTTGACGAACAAGAACTGAGTAACACACACACACACACACTACCTTTGCTCTCCCTCAGAAGGAGTCAGGCAGAGGCTGGCTTTCTTATCTTATCCCCAGCGGCTGGAGGGAGGAGGAGCTGAAGGAGGAGGAGGAGGAGGAGGAGGAAGGATTACATTTAGGGAATGAGGAAGAGGAAGGATTAGAGTTAGGGGATGAGAAAGAGGAGGAGGCAGAGTGGTAGGATGAGAAATAGGGAATAAGAAGGTGGAGAAGGAGGGGGAAATGCAAGAGGTGGAGAATGATTAGGAAAAGGATTAGAGTTTAGCAATAAGGACGAATATGAACACGAAAAGAAGGAGGAGGAAGAGAAGAAAGATTAGAATTAGGGACATGAGAAGGACGAGGCTAGTGAGTGAAAGAGCAGGAGGGATAGGAGTGGGAGGAGGAACAGGGTGAGAATGAGAATGAGAAGCTAAAGAAGGGCCAACATGAAGAAGAGATAAACTAAAGAAGAAGAAGGATAATAGAAGGTTAAGGAATAATTAGAGTTCGATAGGTGAGAAGTAGGAGGTGGGTAGGGAGGGTGAAAAGGAGGAGAAGGGCGAGAGAAAGATTGGGAAGAGGATAAGAAAGACAAAGGAATAGTGGCAGAAAGAAAAATGTATGAGAGAGAGAGAGAGAGAGAGCGAGAGATAGACTTGCATAGATACACTGGCCACAAAGACCTTAAGATCCAAACGAGGTGGTCAGGACTTAATGAGAGAGAGAGAGAGAGAGAGAGAGAGAGAGAGAGAGAGAGAGAGAGAGAGAGAGCTACATAGAGCTACATAGATACACAGACCACACAAACCTCAAGGTCCTTACTAGGCAGTCTGGCCTTACAAACTATATATGCATATATGCACATACATACACATACATACATACATATATATATACATATATATATATATATATATATATATATATATATATATATATATATATATATACATACATATACACATACATACATATACAGTACATACATATATACACCGGTACACACACATACACACACACATATACACATACATACATACACACATACATACATATATATACAGTATATACATACATACTGTACAGTGCACACACATACAGGTACATATACATTTTTTTTTTTTTTTTTTTTTTTTTTTTTTCATATCACCCCAGCCCTCTGCAGATAGAGGTCAAGCCTTCCCTTGAAAGCGTTTATTGTGTCGCTCTTCACCACTCTCGCTGGTAGTTTATTCCACTCTGTCGCCACACTGTAGGTGAAGAAACTCTTTGAGACATCTAGGTTTGCCTTTTTGGTTTTTAATTTCATTCCATATCCGCGAGTTTGATTAGTATTGTTTAATGTGAATAGTGCATTTACATCGACTTTGTCGAAACCTTTTAGTATCTTAAAGCACTCAATAAGCTGACCCCTCAACCTCCTCTTTTTTAATGAGAACAGGTTCAATCGTTTAAGTCTTTCTTCATATGGTTTATTTCTTAATGAGGGTATCATCTTCGTCGCTCTACGCTGTACTGACTCGAGTCTTACAATGTCCTTGATCAGATAAGGTGACCAGAACTGCACACCATATTCAAGGTGGGGCCTCACCATACTTTTGAACAGTGGCACTATTACGTTTTCATGAGAGAGAGAGAGAGAGAGAGAGAGAGAGAGAGAGAGACTTCATGTTTAAACTTAAAGAATAATTTAACTAAGGATAAAATAGAAAGCACTACAAATGTACAGTATAGAAGGAAATATCAGAACACAAGCTTGATTCCTAGAACTGGGTTAAAGGTGCTAGTCAAAAGTCGCTGTTACCATAGTGACACCCGCCAGATAGATACAGTATATGTAGGATACTACTCCACTATAGTCCGTTCATTCTAGGTTGGGCAGAAATCGTAACTTCTAACCTCTCATAACTCAAAAAGGACTAGAGTAATCGAGCTAATATGTCTACCAAATAGGAAGACTTGGCTAGGAAATAGGTGTGCAATTTGACAGCTCATTTGCTCTAGCCCTTTTTGAGTTACAGAGGTTTTAGGTTAAGATTTCTGCCCAAACTAAAATGAACGGACTATACACATTGGTCCGATAGGCAACCAGCGTCGTATTCTGCATATTGCAATGTTTTAGTCTGAGCTGACTCACCATAATGTTCAGCTCATTCTCTCATAATCTTACAGTTTCACATGTAATAATCCATTATTTGTTTCTAAACACATTTTAACTGCCAACAGTATGAGGAAATGCTTTTGAATTAAAACATATATCTTTGTGATGTTATAGCTACAAAACAGTATATATGAACTTTTACCACCGGTGTCACAGTTCACACTTTCAGACACGTTATTAGTCTTACCAATAATAACATTTGAGGTGAAACCATTGATTTCGGGGTGCTTCTGAATGCTTGTGTGCTTGCTTTTTGTGATCAAAATGTTATGTGTTCTTCTCCTGTCACCTCTTTTTCCGTTCTTGTGTCTCTTGTTGATCCTCCCTAACCCTTGTGGAAGTAAGGGCTGGGTACGGGTACTGACTGACATAATAGCTGTCATCTTAGCAACCTGTAGATACTGATATAAATATTACACACGTTCCTGGGATAATTTCTTGATAGTAAACCTTTTCAAAATACGAGGACGCTTCTCATGTACTATTTGTACACGTTTTTAGTCAGCTTAGGATGAAATTGTGGGAGTCAGAGATGTTTCAGACAGTTTTACCCTTTTGATTCTTAGAGGGCCTTCCACAAATGTATAATATCGTCTAGTGGAACCCATAATAATGTACTAAAGCGTGACCTAGATGTGTGTGAACTTGTATTTTTGTTTGTGTGTTCTTTTTTTTTTTTGTCTCTATTCGGGCTCTGTCTCGAATCGGCCAGCCCCAGTAAAAAAACAAAATGGTAATGGGCCTGATCAAATAGATGGCTAGATAATCATCAAGAGGCATAGAAAACGAAAACAAAGTAAAATAGCTCTTTGACATGTTAATGATAAGTGCAGTTGGAGTTGTATTGTCAGTATTTTATACTAATCAAAGCCATTTCAATATCTCATTGAAATTATCTCGTACATTAATCCCCATAAGTAGTATCAGTCAATCGATGTTTCTGTATTGTTGACCTTACCTAGACTGACCTTTCGCTGTCTAGCTTCCCCGTTTGTATAACTCTGTTTGATCAAAGCAAAGGATATTTGTAGCTTGTTCTGTGATTCACATTCAAATATCACAGTATATATTTGGCTTGCTCTGGGATTCACTTTCTCTCATTCATCAATCCTCACAAATATTTTCAGTCTCTCGAGTGTTGCATAACGCAAACAAAAAAATAAAGGATCAAACAAATTGTTTGCAATAATTATTCTCTTCTCTTCTAGCTCACGTTATCGTAAAAATTTCTGTTTTTTTATTAAAAGACCAACAAACCCAGTAAATTTTAAACTGAGAATAGATATTAATCTAAACTGTCTTGTATTGAGTATTGTTCACATGTGTGGGGAGGTTCCTCTCACACCGCTCTCCTAGACAAAGTTGAAAGGAAGGCCTTTAGTATTATTAACTCCCGTCCACTCACCAACTCTCTGCAATCTCTCTCTCTCCACCGCAATGTTGCATCTCTCTCGCTATACTATCGCTACTATAATAATCAGTGTTCCTCAGAGCTTTCCCAGTGCATACCACCTCCTTTACGTAGGGCACGTGATACCCGTCTTGCAACTCAATCCCACCCCTACTCTGTGCAACTCTCTAACCCAAGAGTGAAACGTTACTCTCAAACTTTCTTCTACTCAACAGCTGAGCTCTGGAACTCTCTCCCAGAATCAGTCTTTCCCTCTTCCTATGACTTAAATTGCTTCAAACTCCGTGTGTCCAGGCATTTTGGCTCGATCGTCCCTTGATTTTGGCCCTGTCACTCTTTCAACTATGGGGGAGGCACTCGCTATAGGCAATTCTGCCTTTTGCCTCCCTCAATCACATAGAACAAAAATATATAAGTTAATACGTCTTGCTTATGTATATTGCTTTCTCTTTGTACAAACACTAATTCTCTTTCCTTTTTTTCAGGCATTAGGAACGCAGTCAACACCTGATGGCCACCTCAATGTGAAGGTAGAACAAGTTAAGTGTTACAGAAGATATGTGTGTATGTATTTATGTATATACTCAGGCACATGCCCCATAGCTGGAGGTGGCCGACTCGAGACAGAGCCCAAACAGAAACACTAAAATAATATAAAAGAGAAAATTCACACACATCTAGGTCACCCCACCTAGACAAAGACAACAAAGAAAATAATTGGAATCCAGTTACCTATGCAGTGAATATCAACCTTTGATTATAAATACTACACACACACACACACACACACACACACACACACACACACACACACACTAGCACACCGAACTAGAGGGACACTCTGCTTACGCTGGTGGAGGTATGCGTTCTACCAATCATCTTCTGATTTGATTCACCTCTTCCTTAGGAGCATATCCTATCTACCAACCAAGTTTCGTAAGCATTTGTCTTGATAGCGTATTGCATAAATGCGCGGCATTTCGGTGTGAGCATCCTAGGTTCGAGTCCTTGGAGTACCACATGTATTTGTTGATTTCATTAATTGAGTTTACAAGTAAAGTTGGTTGGTGAAATAATATGAATGAACTTTTTGTTTGTACATCATGTTACTGGCAAACAGACAAACACACAAACAGACAAACGGACGTAAAAACATAACCTCTGCCCAACTTAGTTGGCGGAGGTAAATGTACACCGAACACACAACAAAAACAGTATTATGGCCATCCAGGAGACAGTGAAGAGAATGAGAGTACATAAGGCTTAACGACCAACATTACCACCAGGCCCCTGTGAAGAACAACTGCCAACATTATTTAACGAGAGATGGTCCCCCTTATTCCTCATGTTTAGCCCCATTAGTTTTCAGATTATAAGACGTTCGACCGATTACTTTGGCAATCTTAAGACCTTTCGCCCCATTTCTGGGTCAATATTAAGACCTTTCGTGCCATTAAGGTGTTTTTTTCCTGGCGAGCGATAGCGAGCCTGTAATTTAAGAGGAATCGACCTTCGGTCGGGACATTTTTCTATCGAAAAATGTACACATTTATCTTGAAAGGGGGTCTAGGGGGTGGTTTTAAGCTTGATGGAGGTCTAGAAATGAAACTAAAACAAAAATAAAAATATACATACAGTACATGAACAAATAAATACACCCATTCCCCCTTAACGATAAACATTACCACCAACAATACCACCAGGACCCAGTAAAACAACAAACACTGCTGCCATTACACCAACATCACCACAAGGACCCAGTAAAACAACAAACACTGCTGCCATTACACCAACATTACCACCAGGACCCAGTAAAACAACAAACACTGCTGCCATTACACCAACATTACCACCAGGACCCAGTAAAACAACAAACACTGCTGCCATTACTCCAACATTACCACCAGGACCCAGTAAAACAACAAACACTGCTGCCATTACACCAACATTACCACCAGGACCCAGTAAAACAACAAACACTGCTGCCATTACACCAACATTACCACCAGGACCCAGTAAAACAACAAACACTGCTGCCATTACACCAACAATACCACCAGGACCCAGTAAAACAACAAACACTGCTGCCATTACACCAACATTACTCCCAACAATACCACCAGGACCCAGTAAAACAACAAACACTGCAGCCATTACACCAACATTACCCCCAACAATACCACCAGGACAACACTGCCATTACACCAACATTACCCCCAACAATACCACCAGGACCCAGTAAAACAACAAACACTGCTGCCATTACACCAACATTACCCCCAACAATACCACCAGGACCCCAGTAAAACAACAAACACTGCAGCCATTACACCAACATTACCCCCAACAATACCACCAGGACCCAGTAAAACAACAAACACTGCTGCCATTACACCAACATTACCCCCAACAATACCACCAGGACCCCAGTAAAACAACAAACACTGCTGCCATTACACCAACATTACCACCAGGACAACACTGCCATTACACCAACATTACCACCAGGACAACACTGCCATTACACCAACATTACCACCAGGACAACACTGCCATTACCCCCAACAATACCACCAGGACAACACTGCCATTACACCAACATTACCACCAGGACAACACTGCCATTACACCAACATTACCCCCAGGACAACACTGCTGCCATTACACCAACATTACCACCAGGACAACACTGCTGCCATTACACCAACATTACCACCAGGACAACACTGCTGCCATTACACCAACATTACCACCAGGACAACACTGCTGCCATTACACCAACATTACCACCAGGACAACACTGCTGCCATTACACCAACATTACCACCAGGACAACACTGCTGCCATTACACCAACATTACCACCAGGACAACACTGCTGCCATTACACCAACATTACCACCAGGACAACACTGCTGCCATTACACCAACATTACCACCAGGACAACACTGCTGCCATTACACCAACATTACCACCAGGACAACACTGCTGCCATTACACCAACATTACCACCAGGACAACACTGCTGCCATTACACCAACATTACCACCAGGACAACACTGCTGCCATTACACCAACATTACCACCAGGACAACACTGCTGCCATTACACCAACATTACCACCAGGACAACACTGCTGCCATTACACCAACATTACCACCAGGACAACACTGCTGCCATTACACCAACATTACCACCAGGACAACACTGCTGCCATTACCCCAACAATACCACCAGGACAACACTGCCATTACACCAACATTACCACCAGGACAACACTGCTGCCACTACACCAACATTACCACCAGGACAACACTGCTGCCATTACACCAACATTGCCACCAGGACAACACTGCCATTACACCAACATTACCACCAGGACAACACTGCTGCCATTACACCAACATTACCACCAGGACAACACTGCTGCCATTACACCAACATTACCACCAGGACAACACTGCTGCCATTACACCAACATTACCACCAGGACAACACTGCCATTACACCAACATTACCCCCAGGACAACACTGCTGCCATTTGTTACGGCTGGATCGGCAATACATATTCGGGATTCTTGATCGTAGGACAGAAATGGCTTATGTGACAACGACACGCTCGATTCCAGTCCCAAATACTATATGCTCCAGACAACAAAAGCACCAACGCCCTACAGAGTTATCGTCTATGGTAACGAGGTACCTTAACTCGGCGAAAGTGTACAACAGGGGTAGGCTATGAGGCTAAACTCCCTCAGACATTTATAGGTTACGTTATTACTAAAGAAATGCAATACTCAAGAAACTACGTTAATATTAAGCCTCTAATAATGTAGAATAGAAGCAGGCTAAAGGTATGACAGTGAAATGCTAAATGACAAATGTACACGCCTACTTGAAAGCGTGTGCACTAGAATAACTGTCCCCTACTAACATGCACTAGCATGTAGCATACAAGATGTTCATGATCCAGTAGATACCTAATAATACACATGGAAGGAACATAAATAGTAGTCACTTATTATAAGAATGAATCTATACTTGGAATAACTAAAAGGTTGCAGACAACAGTACTGCGCCGGTAGCCTACTACCGCATAGGCTACTTCGCTTCTCTCACTCTGTCTCCCCTCTGAGTCCGTATGCGCCCTACGCAACAGAACTCCGGACACAGCAGCAAAACGACAGTGCAGTTAATTGATACATGAAAGTATTAATAGTGTTGTCTTGTGTGTGAGTAATGTGTATTGTAAAGTGTTACATACATAAACTTAAAGAGAGCTGCAATGCATAGTAAAATAAAGATATATCCCACTCATCATCCCCATGTGTTCTAGCTAGCAGGCCAAGTCACAGGAACAACGAGTCCCAGCACCGAAAGCGAGAACCCAGGAAAAGACTGTAGAGAACACAAGGACAGATAAATTACGTTACTCTACTATACCGGCACTACGAGCGAGCTGTAGTCTCTGGTACTACACTCGCTCCTGGCTCGGTATGCAAATCAAGGCTAAGTCCTCGCCCCTCTACAGACAACTCCTGGGCATGGTCGGGCTCTTACACATGGCACTAGTCTAGTCACAAATTGGATGATGAGCTGGGCATATAACTCGTGAACATGTAGAACGTTCACCAACTATCCTCATCAAGAAGATCGCTGTTCACATTAACCCCTTAAATCTAATACATGTAAATATATGCTTGTCCTAAGAGTAATACGAGAGGTGAGTGCTGAAACTCCTTTAGGACCTCAAGGGAAGGTTATGCATTTAAATAGAGAGAAGAATGAAATGAGAGTAATGTCGTCAGAGAGAAAGAGTGCAACCGTGAGAAGTTGGGAGAGAGGGCAAGGGATGTTAGAATCTCAAAGGTTCTAGGCAACCTGATCATGGAACACACAGCGAGCCTCCAGGCAATGTGCAGTACGACAACATGGGCAGCCCAGGCAGCATAGGCAGGCGGCAATGGACTACCAACCCTGTCGCGCCTAGCTATAAGCGCAAGGCTGCCAACCGGTCCATACGTCTGGCAACCACCCCCCCCGGCAGCGTGGCGCATTGCTACCCTCTCGCTCCGAAAACTAACTCACTCTCTCTCTCTGAACTCCCATCTGTCTTATCTATCAACTTCTCTATTGATACTACACATTAAATGGAAGGTCTCGACACGGCTTAAAACAAAACCCACCACTGGTTAGCACATGACGAGACCTTTGCAGAGACACAAAGAACACAGTTATACGTTGTCACACCCAATATAGGCAGCCAGCACGGTACCGCGGTACAGAGGTACCGCACAGTGGCGGCACAGTGGAGCACCAAGGAGCACAATCAGGTTGCGCTGCCACGCACTGGGTGCGTCACAGCCCCCCCAAGATTTTAGATAATCGACCTTAGAAGCATTATCAAAATCTGACAGGCAACCAACCGACCTGCTACCCTTAGCTGCCACTAATTGCAAAAGGTGCACAACAACTGAAGTGTGAATTATACATAAAACACAATATCGCATGCATCATGCTACAACAATAAAGACTTACAAAACTAAAAAAAAAAATTCTCGTTTATTTTATTGTTTTATAATCTTTTTGGACGGCGTTATGATAGCCTAATTTTACTCCTGCTCAACCCACACACCGTGCACGACTATCCTGGATCATCAACCCTTGATAGACAATCTGCTATCACGTTCTCACTCCCGGCAATATGCTGAATGTTGAGATTATACTCTTGGAGCATTAGGGACCACCTGGTCAACCGCATATTCCGATTGTGAAACTGATTTAGGAATTTCAAGGGATGATGGTCCGTATAAATCGTCACTACCGGGCCGTAGGCTGGAACATAAACTTCAAAATGTTTGAGCGACAAAACGATAGCAAGAAGCTCCTTCTCTATAGTCGAGTAATTCCTTTGTGCCGAATTAAACTTGCGAGAAAAGAAGCTCACTGGGTGTTCCAAGCCCTCGGAATCAGTCTGCAGTAACACTGCCCCGGCACCCACACCGCTGGCATCAGTCGCCAGCTGAAAACTCCTGGAAAAGTCTGGGGCTCTCAAAATCGGATGTGTACACAGCAGGTGCTTGACTAGGTCGAAAGCCCTCTGACACTCCGCAGCCCAACAGAACTTCACTGACTTCGACAGTAGATCAGTTAACGGTGCTAAGACAGTAGAGTATCCCCGGATGAAGCGCCTATAATAGCCTATCATACCTAGGAACCGCATGACCTGGCGCTTAGTGGTGGGCCTGGGAAACATATTGATAGCCTGTATCTTGCTCAGGGGGGGGCACACCCGGCCTAACCCGACCACGAAGCCAAGATACTGCACAGTAGCCTTTACAAACTCGCACTTCCTCAGGTTCACCACCAGCCCAGCATCGTGCAACTTCCCAAACAGGGTCTCTAAGTGCCTTAGGTGATTTTCAAAATTGTCATCATACACTATCACGTCATCAAGGTAGACCGTGCAGTTAGGGATTTAGTCACAAATATCGTTCATCAGGTTCTGAAACGTGGCAGGTGCGTTCTTAAGCCCATAAGGCATTACGTTACATTGGTAGGTCTTGCCATCTACCACAAAACCACAAACTTGCTTAGCTCGGTCCGACAGGGGTACTTGCCAGTAGCCTTTTACAAGATCAATTTTAGTAAGGTACTTTGCATTCCCTATCTTGTCCACGCTGTCGTCAACTCGAGGCAAAGGGTAAGGGTTGGTAGTGGTCAAGCCATTCAGCCTACGAAAATCCACGCAGAACCGCACCCCGCCGCCAGGTCTTGGCTGCAACGTGACGGGCGATGTCCACTTCACACAACCTTCAGCGATCATCCCTCTCTCAACCATGTACTTTAACTCCTCCCGTAAAGCTGGCAACTTTACCGGGGGCACACGGTAGGGCACTGACTTGAAGGGCACATTATCACCGACGTCCACGTCGTGCGTTACCTGAGTAGTGAGACCTGGGTGTTCGGCGAAAACAGAGGGGTATGACCTGAACAGGCCTAGGACAGCAGCACCCTGGTGCTCAGGCAGGTGACTTACAACTTGCCTAGCCTCTTGTTCAGTATTCCCCGCCCACTGTTCCGCGGAAATGACACAGTCCCAGCTATCCTCCTCAGCAGCATGACTGTCCCCACCTCCTTCTCCACCCTGGCCGCTGCAGGCCAGCACAGGGACAGTGAGAGGCTCTGAGGGGCGTCTCACATACTCTTTCATGAGGTTAACATGACATAACTGATGTTTTTTTCTACGGTCAGGTGTTGCAACGAGATAATCAAGGTCGGACAGTTTCTTAGCCACCACATACGGCCCAATAAACTTGGCAGAAAGGGGGTGTCCAGGCAAAGGTAAAAGCAACATTACCTCCTGACCCACCGAAAACTCCCGAAGCTTCACCTTGGCGTCATACTGGTGCTTCATGACCGCCTGTGCATTAACCAAGTTATTACCTGCCGCTGCCATGCAACCTATAAGTCTCTCCCGGCTCTCAAGGATATATTTAAGTACAGACCCCGGCTTCTCTTCGCCCTCCCAGATCTCTTTCACCATACTTAAAGGTCCTCTCACATTATGGCCAAAGACTAGTTGATTTGGACTGAACCCCAGGCTCTCTCCTGGGACTTCACGTGCAGCGAACAGAACATACGGCAGACCCAAATCCCAATCAGTGTCATGTTCTGCACAGTAACAGCGTAGCATACTCTTCAGGGTCGAGTGCCACCGCTCCAAGACTCCCTGACTCTCGGGATGGTAGGCTGACGACACTACAGAGCATATACTGTGCAACTGAAGGGTTTGCTTGAACAATTTGGATGTAAAATTGCTCCCCTGGTCTGACTGCACCTCACGTGGAAATCCATAACGGGAACAGAACAATAATAAGTTTTTAACAACTGCCTTTGCCGAGCCGTTTCTCATGGGGTATGCGTCCGGGTATCTCGTAGCCACATCCATGATTGTCAACAGGAATTTATTGCCACTACTAGTAGGCGGGAAAGGGCCAACCAAATCTACTACAACTTTGCTGAACGGAGGCCCGGTGACAGGTATGGGAAACAAAGGTGCCTTCGGGATGGTCTGGTTAGGCTTCCCCGTTGTCTGGCAGGTCGCACACCCAGCCACCCATGCACAGACATCAGCCTCGACCCCAGGCCACCAGAAAAACCTGCCCAATGCCGCCAATGTTTTTGTTACCCCCAAATGACCCGCCACCGGCACATCATGCGCCAGACACAATAAGGACTCTCTATACTTATTTGGAACAACCACCTGGTCTACTACCCTCGCACCGCCCTCCCACTTCGATTTGGGGTCTAGAAATCTGCGGTACAATATCCTGTTGAGCCTAAAGAAATCTCCCGGCTTCGCATCCCCATCTTCCTCCAACTCTATGGCACCATTGCTATAACGAGCTAGGCTAGCGTCTTGCAGCTGCTGCTCACTAATGTCCCTGGGCGTCAATGCATCAAGATGGTTTTGTAATAAGACATTACCCCGGCTAGTAGGCTCTACTGCCTTAGTGGCTCTCGCTACAGCTCTTGCCTCACGCGAAGTCTTACCCAACTCTGCCTTGTTACACACCATATCTGGGCCAGAGTCAACTCCCGTGTTTATTATAGGTCCAAGTACCGAATCACCGAGAAGTGCAGCAGAATCAATGTCCCTTTTCCTGCCCTTAGCAACCTTCTCCTGATCCTTCCTCCACTGTCCCCGAGGTTGAGTGCTAGGCTGTGCAGGAGCCGCAGAGCGAGATCGGGTTACCACACAGGCCATCTCATCCTGTTGGCACCTCCCAACCCATTCCCGATTCTCACCATCCACGTCGGCCGCCCTCTCGGCAACGACTAAGGGTGGAATCCCGGAAGTGGGCACCGCAAAGTCGTTGCCGAGAAGAAGGTCGACGCCCTCAACTGGCAAACACTCAACGATCCCTACATCCAGCTCCCTGCACACCTCTCCCACTCTCAACTCCAACCTCACAAGTGGGTATGACCTCGTAGCATTTATACCCTGCACCACAACAACTCTGGCCGCATTTATCGGTTTCCCTGTGAAGTTCCTCAACAAAGTTTGCGAAGCCCCCGTATCCCTCAGCAAGTCAACCCTCCGTAGTTCACTCCCCCAGCTCACAAACCCGTGCCCCCGATGGCTACAGAAAGTGTCCCGGACAGGTGTCGAGCCTTCCGTACGCTTCTTTACCGCGTGTGCCTCAGCTGCTGACAACCTACCCCGGGCAGTTGCTGCAGCCTTCAGAGACACACCGATACTGTGAACCAATGACACCGGCTTAGCGGGAGTGTTACTAGGGCACTCACGTGAATAATGGCCTAGCTTCTGACATTTGTAACATTTCACATCCCCAATGGGCTTCTTCCCTTGTGCGGGCGAAGAAGGGGCCTGACCTTTAGTAAACGGGAGAGGCTTGTGTTTGTAGGTGTTATTAGGTGCAATGCATTTAGTGTGGTTATGTGTGTCATAGGATTTGTTATTATCGAAAACTCTGGTGGGTGGGGTATAGCGCCCCTTCTGCCCTGACTCAGCCCTCTGAGCGGCACCGCAACCACGAATCAATGATAATCTGAGGTCTGCCATCTTGGCAGCCTCCTCTACTGTCTTGGGACATTTTTCCTTAATGTTCAGCGTTAGATCGGTTCCAGTACATTGGTAAAACTGTTCCAGATAGAAAAGTTGCTTAATTTCCTCAGCCGACTCTGCGTGCTCGGACCGAAACCAGTTATTACATGCATCTGTTAAGTCCCGTGCGTGCTCCATAAAACTGACGTCGCTCTTCTTATTCACGCCACGGAACTTCAATCTATAAGTTTCGGGTTGCAGTTCGTAGGCCCGGAGCACAGCCTCCTTCACCAGTCCATACACTACACTCTCGTCCAGTGACAGTGCATCGTAGGCTTTCAACCCCTTACCCACTAGACGTGATGAAACTAATGCTGCCCATTTAACCTCCGGCCAGTCATACTCACGACACTTCTTTTCGAAACGAGCAAAAAACTCGGTCACTGCTGTCTCATCAAATGCGGGTACTAACTTAATTAAATGCGAAAGTGAGTCTGTAACCCGGTGCCCACCACCGAGATGACGCCCCGTGGTCTCTACTCTAGACTTCTCGACATCCATTTCAGCCTGGTACCTGGTTGCATCCTGATTGGCTTGGATTCTAGCAACCTCTATGCGTTCTATACTAGCCTGTTGTATCTGAGTCTCCTGCAGCTTAAACTTAGCTAGTTCTAGCTGAAATAACATCTCAGGAGACAGGCCTGGGGGGGGAGAGCACAAAATGGGGGATCCACACCGAGACGTGTTTACGGGTAAGCCAGCTTGCCCTTGAGAACCCTCCTGCTGCATCGTGCTAAGACTCGCTGGCTGAGGGCCCAGCTCAGGGGTAGAGTGGAATGGAGGCTTGGAGGGAACCCCCCAAGACCCCACTCCACCCACCGCCCCATCGCCATCACCCAACAAACATGCCACCAAATTCTTCTTGGGCCAACTGTCAGGACAGTCCCGCCCCAAAACCGTGGCTAAACAGCGAAGACCGTAACAATCAATAGCCTGCAGGCGCTGTTCGGTCAAAGGTGTCTGCAAAAATGCCCGGGCATCCCTCTCTCCACTTATAACACTCCCCTCCCTAAACATCTGTTGTACTTGCTGGTTACTAGGCTGTACCGTGTTATCCTCCCCCGTAAATGATGAGTCATTAGACATAGTGCTGGTTATACAATTGCTGTTCATAAAAAAAAAGAAGTGCTTATTACTAATTGCAGTCTCGACTCACAAAATGTTAAAGATGCTTGAATGACTCTACTCTAGACACCCCTAACGAAACAATCTGCAAGTCCACCAATACAATAATGACACAATAAAAATTCCTCCAATATGCAAGAAAATTCTAGCCAGCTCTACTAGGTAGCATAGAATAGTTCTCCAAAAAAAACATGTGATAGGATACTACTGAATCTTGTGCAAGGTCGCCATTTTGTTACGGCTGGATCGGCAATACATATTCGGGATTCTTGATCGTAGGACAGAAATGGCTTATGTGACAACGACACGCTCGATTCCAGTCCCAAATACTATATGCTCCAGACAACAAAAGCACCAACGCCCTACAGAGTTATCGTCTATGGTAACGAGGTACCTTAACTCGGCGAAAGTGTACAACAGGGGTAGGCTATGAGGCTAAACTCCCTCAGACATTTATAGGTTACGTTATTACTAAAGAAATGCAATACTCAAGAAACTACGTTAATATTAAGCCTCTAATAATGTAGAATAGAAGCAGGCTAAAGGTATGACAGTGAAATGCTAAATGACAAATGTACACGCCTATTTGAAAGCGCGTGCACTAGAATAACTGTCCCCTACTAACATGCACTAGCATGTAGCATACAAGATGTTCATGATCCAGTAGATACCTAATAATACACATGGAAGGAACATAAATAGTAGTCACTTATTGTAATAATGAATCTATACTTGGAATAACTAAAAGGTTGCAGGCAACAGTACTGCGCCGGTAGCCTACTACCGCATAGGCTACTTCGCTTCTCTCACTCTGTCTCCCCTCTGAGTCCGTATGCGCCCTACGCAACAGAACTCCGGACACAGCAGCAAAACGACAGTGCAGTTAATTGATACATGAAAGTATTAATAGTGTTGTCTTGTGTGTGAGTAATGTGTACTGTAAAGTGTTACATACATAAACTTAAAGAGAGCTGCAATGCATAGTAAAATAAAGATATAACCCACTCATCATCCCCATGTGTTCTAGCTAGCAGGCCAAGTCACAGGAACAACGAGTCCCAGCACCGAAAGCGAGAACCCAGGAAAAGACTGTAGAGAACACAAGGACAGATAAATTACGTTACTCTACTATACCGGCACTACGAGCGAGCTGTAGTCTCTGGTACTGCACTCGCTCCTGGCTCGGTAGGCAAATCAAGGCTAAGTCCTCGCCCCTCTACAGACAACTCCTGGGCATGGTCGGGCTCTTACACATGGCACTAGTCTAGTCACAAATTGGATGATGAGCTGGGCATATAACTCGTGAACATGTAGAACGTTCACCAACTACTGTATCCTCATCAAGAAGATCGCTGTTCACATTAACCCCTTAAATCTAATACATGTAAATATATGCTTGTCCTAAGAGTAATACGAGAGGTGAGTGCTGAAACTCCTTTAGGACCTCAAGGGAAGGGTATGCATTTAAATAGAGAGAAGAATGAAATGAGAGTAATGTCGTCAGAGAGAAAGAGTGCAACCGTGAGAAATTGGGAGAGAGGGCAAGGGATGTTAGAATCTCAAAGGTTCTAGGCAACCTGGTCATAGAGCACACAGCGAGCCTCCAGGCAATGTGCTGTACGACAACATGGGCAGCCCAGACAGCATAGGCAGGCGGCAATGTACTACCAACCCTGTCGCACCTAGCTATAAGCGCAGGGCTGCCAACCGGTCCATACGTCTGGCAACCACCCCCCCGGCAGCGTGGCGCACCGCTACCCTCTCGCTCTGAAGTCTAACTCACTCTCTCTCTCTGAATTCCTATCATCTCATCTATCAACTTCTCCATTGATACTACATATTAAATGGAAGGTCTCGACATGGCTTAAAACAAAACCCACCACTGGTTAGCAAATGACGAGACCTTTGCAGAGATACAAAGAACATAGTTATACGTTGTCACACTCAATATAAGCAGCCAGCATGGTACACGGTCCGTGACGGTACAGTGGAGTACCAAGGAGTACAATCAGGTTACGTTGCTACGCACTGGGTGCGTCACAATATATATATACTATTGTGATGGTGACAAGTTTGGCCTGACTCACATTGTTTTATATATATATATATATATTTTTTTTTTTTTTTTTTTTTTTATTCGATCACAGAACAGGCAGCACAATTGCCACTATAATACCACAGTTATAAACGTAACAATAAACCATCGATAATAATAGTTACTTAAGGTCTAAATATCGTAAACAAAAGGTCAAATACAGTTTAAATCCGTAATGTAAAATAAGGTTTCGTTACTGGCAACTAACTAGCTTCTACTGATCATTTTCCGGATTTGTTATAGGGTGTAGAGGCGCTTGTGTTGGCTTTAATTAACCTGTACAATCCCAGCGACGGCTATATCCGTCAGTAGATAATTAACTCCCCAGTCCCAGCGACGGTTATAGCCGTCAGTAATGATTTGTCTTGTAACTGCCTGTACAAGACTAAAAAAAAAAGAAAAAAAAAAAAGTGATAGATCCACTCTTGCCTCATCTCTTGAGGTGAAAAGGTGGTCTCTCCTGTCATTTTGGCCACATTGCTTGGGACTGCTACTGCTAGAGACTTTTATTACTGAATCCTACGGTACAGTACGGGTTAAGGGGGTACTACTCGCTTTTTATGGACCTCTTTCTCCCTCGTGTTTAGCATATTTGTCATGAGATTTTAAGACGTTTCTTTCATTAGTTTGGCGATTTTAATACCTTTCGCCTCGTTTCGTTGTCAATTTCAAGACCTTTCTTGCCATTTAGGTGTCGATTTTTTCCTGACGAGCGAAAGCGAGCCTGTAATTGTAAGAGGAACCGGCCTTCGGCTGGGACATTTTTCTATCGAAAAATGTACAAATTTATCTTGAAGGGGGGCCTAGGGGGTGTTTTTTAAAGCTTGATAGAAATCTAGCGAGGAAACTGAATATATATATAAAATATATACATATATACTGTACGTATATAGACCAAAGAACAAGCAGTAGCCCCTTCATGGGTTACTGGGGAGCCATAATGAGCAGGGCAGTTTATATACATACCCAGGGGGCAAAAGTCCATTTATGGGGTCAACCAGACATGGGATGTTGTAAAAGGTTGTTGGGTATCAATGTGTTCAGGGGACCTCCCTGAACAACTTCCAGGTGGACTACCCGAAAAATATGCTGCTGACAAAAAAATGGCGGCCATTTTTCAAAATGGCCGCCATGTTTAAATAGTGTTGAGCTATTTTGAAGATAATATTTGAATGAAACCTCCTTTCACCACGTGTGGGGTATCGTGTTAAAGGGAATTAAATTATCTTCAAGATGATATAACATTTAATGAGCTTAGTCATGATTTAAATAAAGATATTGGTCCATAAATATGATATTTGAAAAAAAAATCCCAAAATATTTATTACACCATAATATATATTTCTTCACATTGTAGAAGTCCTTCACATATAATAATTGAAAAATTGTGGAAAACTGCCTTTATGTATGCTCAACACTGTGTGAAAATTACAAGTTCATTGCATTGGTAGCAGATAGACAAACAGATAACTGGGGGTTCCCTAACCCCCCCCCTGGGGGTTAGGGAATAGAATATGCCCCACGTGCCTTCTGCGTGTCGTAAGAGGCGACTAAAGAGGTTGGGTCGGTGGGCTTGCGACCCCCACCCGGAAAAAATATCTAAGCAAAAAAAAACGAACGAACAGCCTCGGATGCGGACGGAACCAACGTTGACGAACCACGACCGACTAAGGACATGCCTTCGGACATTCTGAGAATGGCTACATGGAATGTTAGTGGCATGAATGATGGCACAAAAGAGAGAGAGGTTCTGGAAGTGTTAGTGAATGCCAGGCTGGATGTATGTGGAATGACAGAGACCAAATGGAAAGGTTCAGATGTGAGAGAGTGGGAGTGTGGAATGGGTGTGTGTGCTGGAGTGAGTGAAGGAACAGCGAGAGAAGGTGCATGTTTGTTTGTAAGTAGCAAATGGAAGGAATGTGTAAGAGAGTATGGGTCTGTGGGTTCAAGGATTGTGTGGGTGAGAATGAAAGTAGGAATACAAACGTGGGTGATTGTATGCGTGTATGCCCCGACAGAGGATATACTTGAAAGAAAGAAAGAGGAGTTCTGGATGAATGTGGAGGCGTGCCTGGAGAAGTTTGACAAGAACGAAAGAATATTTCTGATTGGGGATATGAATGGTAAGGTGGGTGATAGGAAAGTTGAGGGAGTGGTGGGAGGGTGGGGGGTACCATCAGAGGTGAATGGGAATGGTAGTGCACTTGTGGACGTATGTGTGGGGAGGAGGCTGTGGATAGCCAACACCTTCTTCCGACACAGAATGATCCACAGGTACACGTGGAAACGGATGTTGACGATGAAGGATAAGACAGTGGTGGAACGAAAGTCATTGATTGATTATGTATGTGTGGATGAACGAATGAAGAAATCTGTGATGGATGCTAGGGTGTATAGGGGTATTGGAGGGGGTCTGTCTGATCATTATGTAGTGGTAGCTAAGGTTAGGATACAAAAGAAGTGGGTGAGGAGAGCAGGAGGGAGGCGAGAGGAGGGTGGAATGGTGAGGAGGGTGGAGAGGTTGCAGGAGGAGGAAGTCAGGGAGGAGTACAGGAGAGCAGTGGAAAGACGACTAGGTGGGTTCGACCTGGAAGTTATGGAGGAAGTGGAGGAGATGAGCAAGGTGTTTAAGGATGAGATCTGTGCAGCATGTGAGGAGGTGTGTGGAGTGAGGAGAAGAGGGAGGGGAGTGAAAGGTACAGCATGGTGGACAGAAGAGGTAAGAATAGCTGTGGAAGAAAAGAAGAAAGCATATAGAGAGTGGTTGGGTAGTAGAGGGAATGAAGATTCCGAGAGACAGAAACGAGCGAGGTACGTGGAGAGTAAGAGGGTGGTGAAGAGAGTAGTGAAGGAAAGTAAGAGAAGAGTAGATGAGGAATTTGGAAGGAATCTGAGTGTAAAATGGAGGGAGAGTAAGAAACTGTTCTGGAAAGAAGTCAAGAAAGTTAGGGAAGGTAGCAAGGGAAACAGTAAGGGTGTGAAAGATAAGAATGGGAGAATGCTAGCCGAGAAGCAAGAGAGAGTCGAAAGATGGAGGGAGTACTTCAGTGAGTTGCTAAATGAAAGGAATGAAGAGCCAGCAAACATAGCTGGATATGGTATGGGAGGGAGAAGAAGAGAAGTAGTGGAGGAGGAGGTGGGGATCAGGAGGTCAGAAGTGTGGGAAGCCATGAAAAGAGTGAAGTTGGGGAAAGCACCAGGAACAGATGGAGTGTGTGGGGAAATGTTGAGGTATGGTGGTGAGATAGTGATAGAATGGGTATGGAAAATGTGCAAACTAGCATGGGAGAAGGGGAGTGCACCCGATGACTGGAAGACTGGCATAATAGTCCCCCTATATAAGGGCAAAGGGGAAAGAGGAGTGTGTGGTAACCACCGAGGAATATGTCTTCTAAGCGTAGTAGGGAAGGTATACAGTAGGGTAGTGATTGAGAGAGTGAGAGTGAGAACGGAGAAATGGATAGGCGACGAGCAGGGAGGCTTTAGGAAGGGAAGAGGATGTGTAGATCAGATTTTTACCCTGAATTGTGTTGTGGAGAAGTATCTGGAGAAGAAACAAAAGGTGTATGTTGCCTTTATGGACTTGGAGAAGGCCTATGACAGAGTGGATAGAGAAGGTTTGTGGAGAGTACTTAGAATATACGGAGTAGAGGGCAAGTTGCTGAAAGCAGTGAAGAGCATGTATGAGGGTGCAAAGGCGGCAGTACGTGTGGAGAGTGAGCAGAGCGAGTTCTTTGACCTGAATGTTGGTTTGAAACAGGGGTGTGTGATGTCCCCGTGGTTGTTTACTGTATATATGGATGGAGTTATGAAAGAAATACTATCAAGAGCAGTGGATGTTGGTGTATCGCTGAAAAGGGAGGGAATTGAGTGGAAGCTACCTATACTGCTGTTTGCGGATGATACAGTTCTGATGAGTGATAATGAATGGGAGTTGCAGGGTCTGGTAAATGAGTTTGGAACAGTGTGCGAAAAACGGAATTTGAAGGTAAATACGGGGAAGAGCAAGGTTATGGTCTTCGAAAGGGGTGAAGTCACAGAGTGTGAGGTGAAGCTGAACGGTCAGGCTATGGAGATCGTCAACTCTTTTAAGTATCTGGGCAGTGTGTTGAGTAAAGATGGGACTATGGATGAAGAGGTGCGGGAGAGGGTACAACAGGGGAAGAGGGTTGTAGGAACGCTAAAAGCAGTAACAAGAAATAGGGTGGTCAGTATGGAAGTGAAGAAGTCCTTGCATGACAGTGTGGTAATCCCGACACTGACTTACGGAAGCGAAGCATGGACGTTGGTTGAGAGACTCAGACCAAGAGTGAGAGCAGTGGAAATGAATTACTTAAGGAGTGCGTGCGGAATTACATGGAGGGATAGACAGACTAATGAGGAAGTAAGAAGGAGGTGTGGTGTGGAGGTAGATGTGCTGGAAAGTGTGAAAAGGAACAACTTGAGATGGTTCGGCCATATGGAACGTATGGAAAGCGAGAGAATGACTAAGAGGGTGTACGAGAGCGAGGTGGAGGGACAGAGGGGGAGAGGTAGACCGAATATGAGGTGGAAGGATGGAGTGAGGAACTACATGAATGAAGGCGGTGCTGGTTGGGGGGAGGGGCGTCGACTGACTGGGGACAGAGGTGCATGGGGGCGGTTCGTTCGTGGCCACCCCTTCGGGGATCACGGCGTCAGGCAATAGATAGATAGATAGATAGATAGATAGATAACTGGAAGCCACAAGTGGAATCTGTCTTGAAGATGTTTGAAAAGGGCATCACTTCCACACAGAAGTTACATTTGATTCAGAAGTCCCATGAACAGTTATGTGCCCTGCAAGAACAGATGATACTGTTCCAAGAAGCATTAATTGAACAACCAACAGCAGTCTGCTGGTCCATCTTCCTAGAAATGTCAGACATTCTTCACAGGTTTATCTATTACCAGCGAGAAGTTAACTGGGTAGGACATCTCTGTGAATCATCACAAATGTTACCTTATCTCACAGCAGCAGGGCACTACAAATATGGGCAGCAGTCTTTGCCTCTCTATCTGGCAGAGCTGAAGAAACTACCTGAAACAGCCACAGATATACATGAAGGACTAATGGCAGGTGCATTTGTCTGGAGGAGAGCCGATGGCAAGCACAACAGTGTCTCCCCTGACATGCTTCTGGAACAGACTTACAATGCTGATGCCAAGGAAGCGAGTGGTCTGGATGGTATTACACTAAAATCTGCTACAAGGATGAAATGGCTTTACACAAAACCCATCACAGCTGCAGTCTCTACCTAGTTGAAATCCATGCTACATCTTAATTCATCCAGCCATCATCATGATTCTGGCTTAAGTCGAGTCACAAGGGATGCACAGATGGTGATCATGGTAATGGCAGCTGTAAAGACAAACCCATTCTGTGGAACCACAACATCGATAATAAATATGGCAACTGGGCAATGCACTGATGACAAAGTTAAGGACAACCTGACCAGGGTGAAAAAATTGGGTTTGGAGGCACCTACTCGTTCACTGACCAGTGATCAGAAGACAAGAATTGTGAAGCTGAATACCTTCCACACACAAAACAAGAAAAGAAAGAAGTCAGTGAGTAAAACAGCAGCTCCAGGGAAGAGTAATGAAATAACTGCCCTTTTGCGTATGACACAGATCATTGCTAGTGGTGGAGAAGTAGACCTTGTTGACTGCATAGGGAACCATGAATGCAGTGACTACCCACCATCTCTCTTCCAGGATGATGGCAGAATGAGAACAGGTACCAAGTCAAGCTTAGTGAAACCCCTGAAAGGAGAGACCAAAGTGACCAGCACTCCAACCCTGCCCCAACATGATAGAAAAGCGGCAGTAGTCATTGATGCCATGTATGCCATTCGACACTTGTCTTTCTACAAAGGAGAAAGGTTTGGGACCATTGCTGAAAGATACAAATATCGACTACTGAATGATGTGCCTGCTGGTACAGACTTCATACACTTCTGCTGTGACAGGTACAGTGGACCAACGCTGAAGTCTGCCGAGCAACAACACAGGTATGCCCGATCAAAACCTGCCAAAGAATATGAAGTCAATGACCAGTACACAGCTCCTGACCCACAAGAATTCTTCGCAGTTAACACAAACAAGGCTAACCTCTTGAACTTCCTACGTGAGAATAGGTATCTGGACCCTGCTGTTGGACCTACACATCTCTTCCTGAGTGGTGGATTCAAAGAGGAGATGAAGAGCGTATTAATCACAGGAGCATCTGTTGTGGATGTTCCTTCTCTCGAATCAACACAGAAGGAGGCTGACACAAGGACAATTATGCACACTCTGTACAGTGTCCAGCATGATGGAGTTGAAAGAGTAGTTATCCACGCCAATGACACAGATATTATTACCATATGTTTACACTATGGAGCAACACACCTGCGAAATCTACCAGAACTATGGGTGAGGACAGCTGAGAACACATACTTACCAATCCATGAAATGGTAGTGGCGCTAGGAACTTCATTGTGTCGTGCAATGCCCTTCATCCATAGTCTGAGTGGCAGAGACACTACAAGTTATCCTTATTTCACTGGCAAAAAGGCATGGTTCAAATGCAGCTTGAGCCTCGACCTACCCACTATTGAAGAATTTGTTGAGAACCCTACTGACATTGTATCAGAAGAACTTATCAAGGAAGCAAGGACCATCACCACTTCTGTTTACACAAGAACAGCTGATGACTTCCAGGAGTCTGATTTGGGCAAGCTCAGGGCATACAAGATTTTGAACAACAGGTCTACTCTCCTAAAGCTCTTGCCTCCCACAGAAAATGCACTCCTTTTACATGTAAAAAGAGCTGCCCTTGCAACGATCATAGATAAGACTGCTCACATTGCCCAGCCACAAATCCCACCCTGGACAGAATTTGGGTGGTCTCTGGATGGTCAGCATGTTGTTGCAGTTCCATGTACCCACCCAGCCTGGCCCATTTCAATGAAGAAGGCAATATCATGCGGATGTGTCAAGGGGTGCAAGAGGAACTGCTTGTGTGCTCAGAAAGCAGTTCCTTGCTACTTGGGATGCTGCTGCCAAGGACTATCAATCAAATGTAGCAGGATGCAGGATATTGTGACACCCGAGTTCAGTGACAGTAGCAGTGACTCAGATAGGGATTAGGAAGTGAATACCATGCTTACCTTAACCATATATATGAGCAGTTTCCTGGAAAGTTCAATTCATTACTGAAATGAATTTGTGAAATATAGAGAAATTTATATTACGGTGGAATTTAGATTTTGTAAAAAAAATGGCAAAAAATCATATTTATAGCCAGATATGGTTATGAAAATCACCACTAAGCTCATTAAATGCTATATCATCTTGAAGAAAATGTAATTTCCTTTAACGTGATACCCCACACATTGTGAAAGGAGGTTTTATTCAAATATTATCTTCAAAATTGGTCAACACTACTTAAAAATGGCAGCCATTTTGAAAAATGGCCGCCATTATTTGTCAGCAGCATATTTTTCGGGTAGTCCACCTGGAAGTTGTTCAGGGAGGTCCCCTGAACACATTGATACCCAACAACCTTTTACAACATCCCATGTCTGGTAAACCTGTTATGCCCCCTGGGTAACAAGTGAGATCTATACTCAACTATACTCGTCTTCGCCAGCCACCAATTTGTATACCTCTCTTTAAGGGGGGTCACCTATCTTTTTTTTATCTTTCTCTCATTTCCTCTCTTTCTCTGACTTGTGCCCATTTGGCCCCATTCAGCTAACTGTTTTAAGACGTTTATCCCATCCAGGTGTCGATTTTTTCCTGGCGAGCGATAGCGAGCCAGCATTGTATGGAGAAATCCGGCTTCGCCGGAGAAATGTTTCTATCAAAAAATGTACAAATTTAGCCTGCTGTCAAACAACATTAAAACAAATATACTGGCTCGCTACCGCTCGCCAGGAAAAGATCGACACCTGGATGGGGGTAAACGTCTTAAAACAGTAGGTTGAATGGGGCTAAATAGATACAACCCAGAAAGAAAGGGAGAGAGAGAGAGATAAACGAGGTGGGCCCCCTTAAAAAGCGTTAAGTTTTGACATGACTTATTATCGAGTCTTGTCAAAACTTATCACATATTAATTCGTAAATGACATCCAAAACTGACCAACCTGGATTTGATTTGGTTTAGATGGTTATGTTCTGGGTGGGGTATCCCGAGTTCGAATCCCGGGAGGACCATTTGCTTTCATTAGTTTATTCAAGTACATTGGGGTTTGTAATTGATGATTAATGTTAAGAACGGGGTACTGTTATTTAAGCTATGCATGTCATTTTTTTATATAAATTTAGTTTGGCATTGTGATATAACTTACTGTACCTAACTGTAGGCTACACTGTGTAATAATATGGGTTTAAGGGGGGATGGGAGTATTTATATATTTATTTATTTATTTATATATTTATTTATTTATTTATTTATTTATTTATGTATTTATTTATTTATTTATGTATTTATATATTTATTTATTTATTTATTTATTTTATTTATTTATTTATTTATTTATTTATTTATTTATCGTTTTATTACATTTTTACTTTCTTCCTTAGACCTCCATCAAGCTTGAAAAAAAATAAAATAAAACCCAAGACCCCCATCAAGATAACTACTACAGTATAGGGTCGCTATCGCTCGCCAGGGAAAAAATATCGACACCTGAATTGCACGAAAGTTCTCAATATTGACAAAGAAATTGGGTGAAAGGTCTTAAAATTGCCAAAGTAATGGGCAGAACGTCTTAAAATGTGAAAACTAATGGGGCTAAGCATGAGGAAGAAGGAAGGCCAGAAGAAAACAATCATTCCCCCCTTAACCCATACAGTACCAGGGACGTCCTCTTCATCGTATTCTGGCAACTATTAGACGATTTTATGCATCTTAGGAAGGACCTCTAGCAATAATAAGGCTTCAAACTATCTCACCCAACCCTTTCAACTACCACAGGTCCTTCTTAAGCTGCATAATATCGTCTAAATATAGCTAGAATAAAATATATCACACGTTGCTGGTACTCAAAGGGATAAAGAAGTTATGGAAAGGGTTATTAAATTGACCATAATATGTAACCCCTAAAAGGTATTTCGATAGTGATAAACCGAACTAATTCAAGACAAAAGGTATATATAATTATTCAAGGTAACTCATTATTAAGGGGGTCACCTGTTTTTGTTATCTTTCTCTCCTTTTCTCTCTTTTTCTCTCTTGCTCTGGCTTGTATCCATTCGGCCCCTTTCAGCCAACTGTTTTAAGACGTTTATCCCCATCCAGGTATCGATTTCTTCCTGGCGAGCGATAGCGAGCCAGAATTGTATGGAGAAATCCGGCTTCGCCGGAGAAATTTTTCTATCGAAAAATGTACAAATTTAGCTTGCTGTCAAAACAAAAATATATATATGCTGGCTCACTACCGCTTGCCAGGAAAATATTGACACCTGGATGGGGTAAACGTTTTAAAACAGTAGGCTGAATGGGGCCAAATGGATACAAGCCAAAGAGAGAGGGAGAGAGAGAACAAAAAGCGAGGTGGGCTCCCTTAAAATTAATGAAGGGTTATTTGTAGCTAAATCTGTAAAAAATTAAGCAAATAAAACAAAATTATATGTGATGTTGCCCTAACTTCTTTTTTGTTTTTTTACCAGCAAAACCCGAATATATCTGACTGAAACAATAGCCCAGTGAGGGGTATACACAATGGCGACTGTAACACAATATCAACATGGTAGCAGAACTCTCCCTATGGTTGAATACGTTAATGAGGCAGGGTTTGGGGAAGAAAGAGAGAGAGAGAGAGAGAGAGAGAGAGAGAGAGAGAGATAATTAATACCATAGAGAGCTAAGGAGAATGGTAGGGAAAAAATATGTTTTTGTTTTACGATTTGCTTCGTGGCATAAATTAACAGTAATTATTGCATTATATTATATTCTATCTCTAGGAAAACACCAAATCCTAACTTAAAACTGTTTTCATATATTGGGATTTTTTTAGAAATATTCAGCTCTTTAAATCGTTGAGTACCAGCGACGTGCGTTATATTTTATTCTGGCTATAATTAGACGATATTATGCAGCTTAGGAAGGATCTGTGGTGGTTAAAAAACAGGGTTGGCTGAGATAGTTTGAAGCCTTATTAATTGCTAGTTGTCCTTCCTAAGCTGAATAAAATAGTATATAATAGCAGTCAGAATAAAAGTAAAAGGACGTCATCGGTACTGAAGGGGTTAAGGGAGCCCACCTCGCTGTTCTTTCTCTTTCTCTCCCTCTCTCTTTGGCTTGTATCCATTCGGCCCCATTCAGCCTACTGTTTTAAGACGTTTACCCCCATCCAGGTGTCAATATTTTCCTGGCGAGCGGAAGCGAGCCAGCATATATATATTTTTGTTTTGACAGCAAGCTAACTTTTAACATTTTCCGAAAGAAAAATTTCTCCGGCGAAGCCGGATTTCTCCATACAATGCTGGCTCGCTTTCGCTCGCCAGGAAGAAATCGACACCTGGATTTGGACAAAAGTCTTAAAACAGTAGGATGAATGGGGCCGAATGGATACAAGTCAAAGAAAGAGAGAAAAGGGGAGAAAACAAAAGCAGGTGACCCCCCTTAAGAAGAGGGGGTGGTAAGGGGAGGTTCAGGACCTCCTTCTCCATTATATTTTAGCCCTGTTAGTTTTGAGATATTAAGACATTTGCCCCATTATTATGGTTTATTTAAGACCTTTCCTGCCATTTAGACGTCGATTTTTTCCTGGCGAACAATAGCGAGCCTGCAATTTAGGAGGAACCGGCCTTCAGCCGAGGCATTTTTCTCACTGAAAAATGCACAAATTTATTTCGAAGGGAGATCATGGGTGTAGTTATTTAAGCTTGGTGGAGGTCTAGGGTGTAAACTAAACATATTAATAAGATATATATATATAGATAAAATAAAATATAAATGAAGTGGGGGTATGCTGTAAAAATGAAGGGTATGAACAAAATATATATATGATTATTGAGTATATTGGTCGTGATTGACCTCTCTTCCTTTATATTAAATTAGTTTATTATTACTAATATACCATTTAGAGGGTAGATCATTAGGGACAATTTAATTGCCCTTTTCATGCCTATTGTTTTAACGGTGTATAATAAAAATAATGGTGAACATAATGATGGTAATGATGATGATGATGATGGAAGTAAGAATATAGAAGGGGTAGATATATATTTATAAATAGTTGTTGGTAGAATCCAGAAATTAATGCTTTACCCTGTGTGTGTGTGTATTCATTTATATGTGTGTGTTTGTGTGTGTGTGTGTGTGTGTGTGTGTATTCATTTATATGTGTGTGTGTGTGTGTGTGTGTGTGTGCTAGAGGACCGTATCTTATCACATACACGTCATTACACAGAACTACAGAACCAAACAAACCTTACAGTTCCAGCAACTTGATCCGTTCTTCAATTACCTGAAAGAAGAAGACACATTACATTAAAACACTTGAAAAGGATGGCAATTTCTAGATCTTTAAGCAATAATTATTAGTAAGAAACAACAACGATAGAAAACAACCAATTGAAGCTCTTCCATGTATTTGTGTTATTGTATTATATTTGTTTGTTTTATTTGTATATATTTATTTATTTGTTGTTCGTATTCCCAATGTAACCAAAACATATACAGTCCATCCCTTCTCAACACTCCCTTTAGCTGATTGGTGTACAGTTGAGACCCTATATAGTACATTCTAAAAAAAATACGGACATGAAAATGGTATATAAAGTGTCCGTATTAACCCCTTCTTTACCGGCGACGTCTTTTAACTTTACTCTGGCTACTATTCGGCGATTTTATTCGGGTTATACAGGGCCTCCAGCAATTAACAGGCTTCGAACTATCTCACTTAACCCTTTGTAATGGGCGGGTGCCCAACCCCGAAAAGGGTTGAAATAGGGGAGCTATCCCCCCCGCCAAAGGCGGCTTTCTAGGGCCTTTCCTAGCTGATGCTGAGAGGATTGGGTTCTAGTCATGTGGTGATGGGCTGGTCTATCAGAGTGAGAACTGAGCAATCTCTGCCATACCCATAGCTTACTCTGACTGTTCCTTTTGCTTGTATATTTTCTGGATCTCAAGTGACGGCGTCTCTAACGTGGATTGACCTCCCAATCTACCAAGATTGGAAGCCAAAGCATCACATTTTTCCCTTGCCCCTCAATTTTCTCTTCATAATTGCTGAGGGACACAGGGCCCTGGGTGGGGCTTTGGTTTCCCGGGCATTTCCGCACCCTCCTCAGCTCCCCGCCATGGAGTGGCTTCGGTCACCCAGGCTTTATTGTGGTCGGCGGGGAGGGTTCTGTGGGGCCGCTCGGTTGTGGCCTTGGCCTTGCTCAGGGCCTTGGGGCTGTTCGGCCAGGCAGCTTGGGGAACAACAACAACAACAACAACAACAACAACCCTTTGTAATACCTCAGATCCTTCATAAACTGCACACAATCGTCTAAATATAGCCAGAATAAACTTAAAAAGAAGTCACCGTTACGGGATGAGTTAATCTACCCTTTTAATCGTATAGTGGGAGTGATAAATCCACCTTATAACACATAGAGAGGCATATCACTATCAATATTCCCAATGATCTTATATATAAATGGGAGCAGAAAGAATGAATGGGAGAAGGAAGAATAAATGGGAGGAGGAAGAATAAATGGGAGAAGGAAGAATAAATGGGAGAAGGAAGAATAAATGGGAGAAGGAAGAATAAATGGGAGGAGGAAGAATAAATGGGAGAAGGAAGAATAAATGGGAGGAGGAAGAATAAATGGGAGAAGGAAGAATAAATGGAAGGAGGAAGAATAAATGGGAGAAGGAAGAATAAATGGGAGAAGGAAGAATAAATGGGAGAAGGAAGAATAGATGGGAGAAGGAAGAATAGATGGGAGAAGGAAGAATAGATGGGAGAATGAACAATGAATGAGAGAAGGAAGAATAAATAATGGAAATATGAATAAATGGGAGAATGAAGAATGAATGATAGAAGGAAGAAACATAATTAAGAATAAAAGGAAAATGCAAGAAGGGAATGGAGACAGAGACAAGAACAGGAAGAGAAGGAGGAAGGGGAGAGAAGAAAATAGAGGAAGAAGAAACAGGAGAAGGAGAGATTGGGAAGGAGGAAGGGAAGGATAGGTTAAGAAGAGGAAGAGGAGGAGGAAGAAGAGTAGGAAGAATCGAAAAGAAGGGAAGGGGGGGAGGGAAAAAAAGTACATGAGAATAGGCTTAGAGGGAGAAGGAGGAGAAAGGGGAAGAAGAGGAGAGAGAGAGAGAGAGAGAGAGAGAGAGAGAGAGAGAGAGAGAGAGAGAGAGAGAGAGAGAGAGCAGAAAAGGGATAGGGAAGAATACAAACAGGATGGAAGAAGGAAAGGGGGAGGTAAGAGGAAGTGAGGCTCGGAAGAGAAAGGGAGGAAGGAGGAGGAAGAATCAGGAAGGATGGACGGGAGACAGAGACATGAAGAGAGATTAATAGGAATGAGGGAAGAGGAGGGAGGAAAGGGAGTAGGGATAAGAAAGAAAGGGACAGTAGGGGAGGGAGAATATAACAGAAAGAGATAATTGTAAAGGAAGGGGGAGGGGAGAGGAAGAGGAGGGGGGAAGAGAAATGAGGAAGGGGGAAGAATCGGAATGAAGGGAAGGAAGAAACAGAGAAGGTCGAATGAAGAGAAGCAAAGAGGGAAAAGAAGAGGGAGGAGGGGAGGAAGAGAAGAGAGGAGCGATGAAAGAATGAAGGGAAGGAGGAAGAGAGGCTAAGAAGAAGGGGGAGGTGGAGAAGGAAAAAAGAAGAAAGGGAGAAAGAATGGTTAAAAAGAGAGAAGGGAGGAGGTAACAGAAAAAGAGGTTAAGGGGACCCACCTCGCTTTTTTTTCTTTTTCTCTACCTCTCTCTTTGGCTTGTATCCATTGGGCCCCATTCAGCCTACTGTTTTAAGACGTTTACCCACATCCAGGTGTCAATATTTTCCTGGCGAGCGAAAGTGAACCAGCATAATATTATATATGTTTTTGTTTTGACAGTAAGCTAATTTTTTAAATTTTTCGATAGAAATATGTCTCCGGCAAAGCCTGATTTCGCCTTACAATGCTGGCTCGCTATCGCTCGCCAGGAAGAAATCGACACCTGGATGGGGATGAATGTCTTAAAACAGTTGGCTGCATGGGGCCGAATGGATACAAGCCAGAGAAAGAGAGAAAAGGAGAGAAAGAGAAGAAAAAAAGCAGGTGACCCACCTTAAGAGGAAGGGGGGGGGGGGGGGGGGAGGGGGAATAAGAAAAGGGAGAAGACAAAATCGGGAAGGAGGGAAGGGAGGAGGTAACAGGAAGAGAGGCTAAGAGGAAGAGGGAGGGAGGGAGGGAGGGAGGGACACGCGATCAATAAGTCAATATCTCTAAAGTGTGTTGGTTTGTTGGTTTGATAATACCGCACTTTGTCCCCCAACAGTCCCCTCTCTCACTCACTCACTCACTCTATCACTCACTCTCTCTCTCACTCACTCACTCACTCTATCTCTCACTCACTCACTCACACTCATGATTTAACACCTACATACAGTATATACACATGCACACATACTCATACATACATACACACTCACACATACCAGCACTACACACGCCCACACATACAAATAGATCGACTCGACTTGAATTCACTTACATACACGCACATACATACATACATACATACACTCTTTAAACCTTTAATTCACACTCGCATATCAAACATGCATACTGTTACGACCGGGCACTCGGGTACACTAGGGCTCTTACACAGGACTCGAGTATGGCTCGCTGCCACAACGGAAACACACGATCCCAACCCCAGAGTACTGCCAGCCGAACAAAAAACGCCACTACCCTCCAGAGTTCTATCTGCTATAACGGGGTATACAAGAACTCGGTACTAGCGTTTCACACAACAGACTAATAACAAGACGGGAGTTATCTAGTCTGGTCAACAATCAAACAAAGAAGAAAGTACTACAACACTAAAGAATAGTGTTGGCCGAAGCCGAAGTAATCCACCCTTGAACTAAGAACTTAAGAAGTCCTCCACCCTCTACTTCGGATCGGCACTATTACGTTACGTTAAACAATAGTCCTCGAGCATCAAGCAAGGAATCTTCTGATAAGTTAGATGCTTCTCGAATACTCATAAGAAGTAAGTATCGGATTTTGAACAGCAATTTAATGAATAACTCACTGGTAATTAAAGGCTTTAAATTGACATAAGAAGAATTATAAGAATAAGCAATAGGATATGGCAAACATTAAGAAGAAGTACTCCGACAATGCACTGGCAATAGCCTACTAAGATTGTGCTCGTGGGCCACTAATCTCTGAAGTAGCTAAGCGTGCCACGCATGAAATCAATAATGCTTAAACAATAATATACATAAGGAGAAGCTTCAATACTATGCTGTATCTGCTGGTCGAGCAAGGTCTAGCTGGGATATCTAAGGTTAAGAGACAATGGCTGAGCAAGCGGCTCGTAGCCTAGCGAGGTCCTTAAGACTGTGCGGCCAAATTACGGTAATTGACGGGATGCTCTCTTGAGAGATCCAGATCACTAGTATCTGGTTCTCTCCTGGCGATCCTCTCAAAGTCAAGCAAATGAGATAGCACAGTGTTGGGTGGCACAGGCAAAAGCCCTCACTCGCAACACAGTGCTAAACTCCCACGGTACACAGTCAGAAAGACCACCTAGGCGTTCCACGTCTCCGTTGCAATTGTACTGGTTCAACCGCAACCTAGTACTCATAGGAAATCACAACTCAGAAACCCTATCCCAGTCTAGCATTGCCTAAACCAGCAGAAAACAGGAACATGAATAATCGCACACAGGGAAATGCATATACGAGTGCAACAAACATCAATCAATCCTATTCTAGTTAACCCTTCCAAAAATAGGCTATCTAACAGGCACTTATCTCGTGAGAACTCAAGCGATAATACTTTGGCTGACTAAATCTGCACCAAAGGGGTCATGGAGGTTAAACAGGGACGAGAAGAGAAGAAGATAGGCTGTTCAGAGAGTAGAGAAAGTTCACATCAGTCGGAAGAATATGGATAGTTGCAAGGGATATGAGAGGTCGCTTTGCCTGATGAGTTCTGAGGAAAATGCGGCGGGACCTCCCTTTTTATACTCGGCCCTTTAGTGAGCATAACGCCAACTACTAAGGACCGCCCACTGGCAATCATGACGTCATCTTCTCTCTCAATCTGGGATCGACAAAGAACTTCCCACGCGCTGAGAGGGAGGAAGGGGGGAGGGAGGAGGGAGTGAGGCCTACACACCTCGTGGCGCGCTCACTGGCCGTCGTTACATAACTCTCTCTCTCATCATTGTATATAAGTCCCACACACAATACTTATAACTAATGATATAAAATAGAACTCGTTGACTTAGAAGAAAACAAAATACATAATGATAATACTTATAGTACAACGGTTCACATAAACTGAGTTAGGAAACTCTACACAGACTACAGCCAAAGTTCCTGCCCTGACGATCCTAGCGAGGGTGGGGCCTGACTGGGCGTTCTGTACAGCATGCTCATACTCGACATGCGTCACACCTCCCCCAAGATTTTACTTGCTCAACCCTGAGCTAAAATCTGATATACAGAACCCCATCAAACCCCTCACACCCAGCGACCGCATGGCACTAAAACAACGCTGAGTTTATCACTAAAACACATCTTATAAAAAAAAAAAATTCACATTTCATAACTCCTCCCAACAATAGTAAAAGACATAATATCATGCTCCCAGAGCGAGCTTACAGCAGCTCAGCCGTTTGATAGTTCGTGGACTACTCAAACACTATAGGCTATGACAAACTTATACAATTATCTATATCAAAAAGAAAGAGTTTTTATATGATTTTTTATATTTTAATATGTTTTTTTCCGGCTGCACTATAAGGGCAGCCTATTTTCTTCTATACCAAACGCTCAACAATCCTGCTTTACGACCCAATACGCTGGGCTACAACCGCGAGCCAACAAGCACCAAGCGCAAAATACTACTCAAACCAAAGCAGGAGGCTACCCGTGTGTCAATCTCTTCGGGATCATACACCTGTGATAGCCTACGACTGATCATCTACCCTCGATAAACAATCCGCAATCACATTGTCACATCCCGCAATATGCCGGATGTCCAGGTTATACTCCTGCAACATCAATGACCACCGGGTCAGTCTCATATTGCGATTGTGAAATTGATTTAGGAATCTCAAAGGGTGATGATCAGTGTAGATAACCACGACTGGGCCATAGGCTGGAACATACACCTCGAAGTGCCTGAGTGACAGCACAATCGCCAGTAATTCCTTTTCTATTGTAGAATAGTTCTTTTGTGCAGCATTGAACTTCTTAGAAAAGAAACTTACTGGGTGTTCCACACCTTCATTGTCTGTCTGTAGCAAGACGGCACCAGCCCCTACACCACTAGCATCTGTTGCCAGCTGAAAAGGCCTGTTAAAGTCTGGGGCCCTGGGGCCCTGAGTATCGGGTGAGTACACAGCAAATGCTTCACTAAATTAAAAGCCTTTTCACACTCAGGCGCCCACAAAAACTTTTTGTCTTTAGATAACAAATCTGTGAGAGGTGCCAACACCGTGGAGTAACCTTTTATAAAGCGTCTGTAGTAGCCTATCATACCCAAGAATCTCATGATCTGCTTCTTGGTGGTTGGGTGCGGAAATTTATTGATAGCCTGTACCTTGTTCTGAGGAGGGCACACCTGTCCCCTTCCCACTACAAACCCAAGGTACTGCACAGTGGCTTTTACGAAGTCACACTTTGCCAAATTTACTACCAGACTTGCTTCACTAAGTTTCCGGAACAAGGTCTCCAGGTGCTCACAATGGCTCTCAAAGTCGTCATCATAAATGATTACATCGTCCAAGTATACGGTGCAATTTGGAATGTCCTTGACAATTTCATTCATCAGGTTCTGAAACGTTGCTGGTGCATTCTTAAGTCCGTAGGGCATAACATTACACCGGTAAGTACTCCCGTCCACCACAAAACCACATACCTCTTTAGCGCGCTCGGACAAAGGTACTTGCCAGTAACCTTTTACTAAATCAACTTTAGACAAAAACCGAGCATTACCAATTTTATCAACACTATCATCAACCCGAGGAAGAGGATATGGGTTAGTTGGAGTCAAACCGTTTAGCCTACGGAAATCAATACAGAAGCGTACCTTGCCATCTGGTTTAGGCTGCAGTGTTACGGGGGAAGTCCATTTAACGGTACCTTTCTCTATCAACCCTCTACCGAGCATATACTCCAACTCATCCCTCAGAGCGGGTAGTTTTATGGGGGGCACACGGTATGGGATTGACTTAAAGGGTAGATGGTGCCCCACGTCAACATCATGCATAGCCTGAGTAGTGAGGCCTGGATGTTCAGCGAATACAGTGGGGTATAAACCGAGCAACTGACGGATAGCTTCCAATTGCGGCTCAGGCAAATGGGCTATAGCCTCGTCAGCCCTTAGGCTCGAGTTCCCCGCCCACTGATCCGCTGAAACATGGTGATCCCAGCTATCCTCCTCTGAAGCTTGACTGTCCCCCTCTCCTTCTCCACCACGGCCGCAACAAGCCAACACAGGGACAGTGAGAGGCTCAGAGGGGCGCCTCACATACTCTTTTATCAGGTTCACGTGACATAACTGATTCTTCTTCCTCCTGTCTGGAGTGGCAACAAGGTAATCTAGGTCCGAAATTTTCTCCACAATTTTATAGGGTCCAGTATACTTCGCCGACAAGGGGTTACCCACCAAAGGCAACAAAATCAACACCTCCTGTCCCACAATGAACTCCCGGAGCTTCACTTTGCGATCATACCTGTCCTTCATTAAAGCTTGTGACCCTGTTAAATTCCGACCTGCCATCTCCAGACTCTTAAGCATGCGCTCACGGCTTTCAAACACATACTTCAACAAGGAACAAGGCGGCACAGTTCCTTCCCAAATTTCCCGCAGCATATTAAGGGGGCCCCTGACTCGGTGTCCAAAAATCAGCTCGTTTGGACTAAATCCCAGGCTCTCACCAGGCACTTCCCGAGCAGCAAACAGTACATACGGCAATCCAAGATCCCAATCTCTTCCGTTATCAGCACAATAACACCTGAGCATGCTTTTAAGGGTGGCATGCCACCGCTCAAGCACCCCTTGGCTCTCAGGGTGATACGCTGACGATACCACCGCCCGTATTCCATGCTGTTGCATTGTTTGCTTAAAGAGATTGGAGGTGAAATTGGACCCCTGATCAGACTGAATCTCCTCCGGGTACCCGTACCTTGAAAAGTACCACAACAAGTTACTGACTACCGTCTTAGCCATGCCGTTTTTCATGGGGTATGCATCGGGGTATCTAGTGGCAACATCCATGATGGTTAACAAAAATTTATTACCAGCCTTTGTGGGAGGGAGGGGACCAACCATGTCAACAACAATCTTACTAAAAGGTGGCCCAATTACAGGAATAGGGTGCAACGGAGCTTTAGGAATAACTTGGTTTGGTTTCCCGACCCGTTGACAAATATCACATGAGTTTATCCAGGACTGCACATGAGACTTCATCCCCGGCCACCAAAACAACTTCCCCAAAGCCGCCACCGTTTTTCTTACCCCCAAATGTCCTGCCAGCGGTGTGTCATGCGCCAAACTCAGTAGGCTATCCCTGCACTCCCGCGGCACCATCAACTGGTCCACTACCCCGGACCCCATCTTCCAGCTACGGTTAGGGTCTTGAAAACGCCGATACAGGATGCCATCTAAATAAAAAAAATCTCCCGGCTGTGCATCACCGTCCTCGTCGAGCTCCACAGCTCCATTAGCACACGTTTGGAGCTCAGGGTCCTCCAGCTGCAACCGACGTATATCTGAGGGTGCCAAGCGATCTAACTGCTCCCGGAGCAATGCATGACCCTCCCCGATACTGAGCTGCTCCCTCTGTCTCTCTCGATGTTCATAACGTTGCTGTCGTGGAGACTCGTCATGCCCAGCCTCGTCACTCTCGATGACAGGCCCAGGGGCTACTCCAGAACTAAGTAATGGTGCTAATACTGAATCACCCAGGAGAGCCGCCGAGTCAAAACTCTTAAAACCAACTCCAGCTTTAGCCTCCTCCTGTTGATCGTTCCTCTGCTGGTCTGAAGACGGAGGACTAGGCTGTGACACTTTAGCTGCCCGAGCTCGGGTGACAGCACACGCCATGGGTTGTGCCTGGCACCGCTCGACCCACTCTCGCTCTTCCCTACTCACGTCGGCCGGCCTCTCGGCAACGACTAAGGGTAGAACCTCAGAAGCGGGCATTGCAAAGTCGTTGCCGAGAAGAAGGTCGACGCCCTCCACTGGCAGTTTCTCCACAATCCCAACATCCAATTCACGTGCCACACCATCCACCTCCAACTCCAACCGCACCAGCGGGTATGACCGAGTTGCATTAATACCCTGCACCACCACCACCCGAGCCGCATTTATAGGGTAGCCAGTCAAGTTTTTCATCAAAGTCTGGGAAGCACCTGTATCACGCAAGACCTCTACTCCATGCTTGCGCCCCGCCCACATCACGCAACCCCGTCCTCTATGGTCGCAAAAAACATCCTGAGCAGGGTTCGAGCCTCCCAGGTGCTTCTGCATTGGCTGTGCCTCAGCCTCTGACGAACTGCCCCGGGCAAACTCAGAAGGCTTCAGAGACACACCAATGTTGCAGGCCAAAGACACAGCTGCTGTAGGTGGTTTGCTAGGACAGACTCTTGCAAAGTGCCCCTTTTTATGACATTGATAACACTCTAACTCCCCTTTGGGCTTCCCTTGGTACTGGGAAGGGCCCGGCCCCTTCTTAAATGGGACGGTGCTAGTCTTGTGGTCAGTCTTGGTATCAT
>JBAKBP010016009.1:0-53294 GCA_037953745.1 Lithodes maja
GGGAGTTCCAGGGTTTGGTAAATATGTTTTGAACAATGGATGAAAAATGGAATATGAATGTAAATGCGGGGAAGAGTAAGATTATGGCCTAGTAAAGGGTGCAGTCACAGAGTATGAGGTGAGGTTGAACTGTCAGGTTATGGAGAAGGTCAGGTCATATAAGCATTTAGGCAGTGTGCTGAGAAAAGATGGGAATATGTAGGAAGAAGTACAGTAGAGGGTGCAACGAGGGAAGTAGGTTGTAGGAATGCTGAAAGCAGTAACAAGAAGTATTGTTGTCAGCATGGAAGTAAAGAAGTCCTTGCAAGATAGCGTGGTAATCTCGACAGTGACGTACGGGAGTGAAGTGTGAACATTGTTGGAGAGACACAAACCGAGAGTGAGACAGGTGGAAATGAGGTACTTGAGAAGTGTGTGCGTAATTACACGGAGGGATACACAGACGAATGAGGAAGTATGAAAGCGATGTGGTGTGGATGTAGATGTGCTGGAAAGTGTGAAAAAGAACACCTTGAGATTGTTCGGCCATGTGGAACATATGGAAAGATAGAAAATGAATAAGAGAGTGTATGATAGTGAAGTGGAAGGTCAGGCAGGTAGTTGTAGACCGAGAGAGAGGTGGAAGAATGGAATTAACAAGTAGTGATGTATCAGATATTGACTCTGCCTCCGCAGTGAAAATAAGGTCCTCATTACTATCAGAGTCCGCATTTTCAGACAACAAACCGCAAACGCAACCGCGGACATGTAGGGACAAATAATCCGCAGTTGTGTCCGCGTCCGCAAAAATGTATATTTATTAATGGCCCCTACATCATTGACGATGCACCTTAACATTGTTTGAACTCAAGCTTGTCTTGCAAACTTCACGCCCAGGAGAGAACAAAATACGATTGCCACACATCGTGAGCGATACACTCTAAAAAAACACTCACAGACTCGTCCTATATGATGTGGGTACCACTACTAGAAAAAACTAGCAAAAAATAATAGAAAAATATAAATTAAACTTGATCTAGCCTTGCGCTTCTCATGCGTCTGCTATTCTCCGCACACTTCGCCCCACCCATCGAAGCAAATTCTTGTCCTTACTTCTCCTGGGCCCGTACGAGCCGGACGTGTCTCGAGGGAGTTCCAGCTCTCCTTTATTCTTCACCTACCCTCGGACATGGTGAGTCTTTTGCTCATATGTTCATGCTAAGTGCTGAGGATAGGTAGCTTATAGACTAGGAGTAGGTTGTGTACGTCCTTTCTCTGGCCCTGGAGACTGTTTTCCTGGTACTTAGTAGAGGCGAGTGTGTTAGAAGGAGTCCTCGTTGTGATAAGGCGAGGCTCCCACATGCTTGTTTCATTACCCTAGCTCATTGTTAGTTCACTTGTTAGTCATGAGGCTTCTTTTGGTGAACCGAGGACTTTTGTTCGGTCCAATTTGGGTGTGCAACAGTATGCTCTACACGTGGGCTAGTGCATTTTAGATTTTCTCACGTAGCTGAGGGGTCTTGCACGGAGCCATGCTGCTCTTCAACCTACGCTTCTTGATCGCTACGTGTTAAGTTTGGTCTACGCTGGATTGCAGGTTTGTGCTATTATTATTGATATCATCGACATCTGCCCCCATCTAGTTGGCCTCATGTAGGTTGTGTACTTATGGCTAGGAAGTGTTATTATTGATTGTGTGTTATTCATGTAGAACTATGCCATATATGCGCATGTTGGGCCATCTATTCTGGGAGGTATGGACCTTCCGGCGGGATTTGTTAAGTGAGACTTAGTCAACATGCCTCTAGTTGCTTCAAGCGGTTTCCCCGCCGGGAAACTTCCGGAAACATCTAGCGCTATGTTAAATTCAGATTATCCTTGTTTGGCACTGGATAGGTTGGATTTTGTCTGCTTTGTTTACTACGTCTAGTTTAATTTCGGCTTGACCGGCATTTTACTATACTTGTTTTCTTGAGAGAGTCCGGCAACCCGCCTCCACTAAAGCAATTTTTCCGCCTCATAAACGTAACAGAGAAAACGTTCATTGCTTTGTACTGTCAGAACGTTCTCCTGGCAGTTAAAAAGTGGGGAGCCACTGCCACCGGGAGTCTAACGGCTGAGCCGAGAAATGAACACGCCCATTCCCATCTTGAAGCATTTCAGTAATCTGTGTAGCTTATATCAGAGCGTTGGTCCGCCGCAGGGTAAAAGACAATAGATCCACAGTAGTGTTGGTCGCCGGGTCAACTTCTTTATTAAGATGGGATTCGGTCAACAGGAGTCCAAGAGGCACCGCTCTGACTTTTCTGCCGGGCGATGATAAAGACAGAAGGAAGCACTCTAAAAGATCCTCTTCATCGAAGACGGCGGCACAGTTACCGCCACCCAAGCCGGAACGTACTTCTTTGTCGCACCAGAAGGCACTCAGAGACACAGCTAGCAATGTCTCCGGCCATTCCCACCGGTTTACCAACCCACACCGAGTGCAGCCTGAACCTAAGGCTCTTCCGGTATTGGGATCGGAGAGGGGTAGTAGTGTAGTGTCTCGCCATCAGGAGGATGAGTGCTCCTCTGACCATCTCGACTCATTTCAGGAACCCATGGAATATGAGATACCGGACCTAAACCTGAGGGACCTTTCTCAGTTCGGCGTTCCATTAACACAGACAGAAACACACGATACCGCTACCCTTGCTGGTGAGTCTCGGTTGGAGGCTTTACCAGCCCCCGCAGCCCGGCCACCAGGATCCACCTAACCCCAACAAGGAGTACACGCTGAGGAGTGGCCGCCTGGCCAGCGACCATCTTCTCGGCATTCTGGAACACAGGGCTCAGAGATGTCCCAGTCCGCGTCCCAGTCAGACCAGGAAAGTGGAGTGTTTATTTAAAATGAGCAGTTGCAGGAGTGGTTTGACTTTATGAAGCAAGTGAAGGGAGAGCGACAGGTCAAAGTTCCAGCACCTGTAGCCCCGGCGGTGCGACCTCTAGGGCAGGTGCCTGTTCAGACTCAAGTTGATGTTAATATCCCTCCCCCCACTGTCACTCCAGCGGCTACCACTTCGGGAGCCGCCGCAATTTTACCTTCCAATCTGAAGTTGTTCTCAGATCTCATTCCAACTCCGCTTGACCGATCAATTCCTTTTAAGAAGGGCCCTATGCCCCTGTTATACGGACCTGATACGTCCTGGTCTGTTCTTAAGTCTATTCGCTCCGAGGTCACACAGCCCACGGTTACAGGTGAGACACCTGTGCTGGAACATTGGGTTATCGAGGTGAGTGAAGCTAAGAAATTAAGGGCCAAGAACCAATTGGGTGAGGTATTAGACGTTATTATGAAAGCTATTCCCACCATTTATCATCCTGATTATTTTGTCTACATGCCATCCCCTGCCTTGCCTCCCGCTTCATCTGGGAAACTTTTTTCAGATTGGACTAAATCAGATGGGTTAAATTATATTAAACAGTTACAGGGAATGACCCCACAGTTGAAGTCAATACCTTTCAGGAACAACGCTGGTTCGTCCGTAGTTCTTATTAGAGGAGGGGAGTCAGGGCCGTGGTCGGTATGGGGACAAGAGGCCCAGCTGTTTGCCAGCACCATTACAAATACGAGCAGTCATCAGCTCCCGCAAGAGGACCATCTTTGGTTCTCTATGCCGGTAGGCAAGGTATACAGGATTCCACAACATATTTTTTATTTTATGGGGGCCCCTAAGTTATCTATTTGTCAGTTGTCTAAAGCCTTTTGTTCCCCCGCAGAGGTGCAGATAGATAAAGATTTTAAAATGAGGAATAAGGCCTGGAGGTTAGCGTCCCAATACCTGCTCAGCCGCCAGCTTGCGGACTCTCTGGCCAGGACGACTGAGTCGGTCATGGACGCTGGTACCCAGAAGGCTCTTTCTCTTACTAGGGGCCTCTTACTCCAGAATTCCATTCAGTCCTTTGGTGATATTCGCACTGCTCTCTTTGAGGCGGTGCGAGTTCGTCAAGATCTGAGGGTTTACCTGTTTCGGAGACTCCCTGTAGAGATCGGTAGGAGATTGATTTTATCTAATGTCTTCACTAAGACACTTGCCTCTGAGGATGCCTGGCGCACAGTTAACTTCCTGTTAGATTCTCAACCTGCCACTGCTTCCAAGCCGAAGGGTGAGCCATCATTTAAGACTAAATCTAATCCTAAGAGTTCATTTCGTGGTCAGTCACAGTCATTTCAGTCAGCAAAGACTTACTCAACCCCTGGAAGCAGCGGTACGTCTCGAAGACGCGGTCAGTCCATGGGTAGAGGGAGATGGTTCAGGGGGCAGTCTAGGGGTAAACCCGGTAACAATGATAGCAAGGCCTCTCATCCCCCCAATCCTAAGTCAGAGTCACAACCATCCAATCCAAAAAAACTGAGACACCACGCAACTCTCTCACTCCCAGTGCCAAAGCAAGGCAAGCCGGATCCGAGGGTAGTTCTGCCGGACAATACCAGTCATGCGACTGGCAGTTTCCGGGATAGTCACCGGGCATGGCCCCAGCGAACATGGGCAAGGACAGTGTTCTGGAAGGGCCTCTCATGGCGGTGGTCCCGGCGACTTCGTTTACGTATCCCCACAGAATGAATTCGTGTTTCATTAGAGGTGGGATCCGTCGTCAACGAGATGGCCCTCAAACAGATCATTATCCCCAGTCCTTTATCACAATCCGTGTTCACATCCCTGATATTCCTGGTGCCAAAGAGGGACAGTGTTCAGATGAGGCCAGTGATCGACCTGTCCTATCTGAACACTCACATTCACAATCAGTCGTTCAGGATGCTGACTGTGAATCAGATCAGATTGACATTTCCGCCGCAGGGGTGGATGTGTTCCATCGATCTCACAGATGCCCATTGGCATGTCCCTATAAACAAGAGTTTTCAAAAATATCTAGCTTTGCGCAACGGGGATCAAACGTTTGTTTTTCAAAGAATGCCCTTTGGTCTAAATCTAGCACCCCAAATTTTCACAAAATTGGTCAGACAGGTTTTGCTACCATTGCTAAATCAGGGAATCATGGTGTTATGGTGTCTCGACGACTGGTTGATAGTAGCACAATCCAAAAGAATTTGCCTCCAACATGTAAATCAGGTACTAACTCGTGTAGCTGCCTTGTGATTCAAAGTGAACTTAGCAAAGTTCACCTTGAACCTCACAAGAACGATCCAATGGGTGGGCCTTATCTGAGATAACGAGTTACTCACTCTGAGTCAGAGCAAGGACAACCGTCAGAGGTTTCGGAGGAAACTCATTCGGTTTCTTCATTTTCTGACAACCACGAGGAGAATCGGGAAATCTCTCGTGGGCTCACTCAATTTGATACAGCTGACGGTCCCGTTAGGTCGTTTAAAGGTAAAACAAATTATTTTGGAAGGAAACAGGTGCTTTCCGCTGTTGCCACCGGAAACACTGCGGAAAATTCCAAAGTTAATCCACAACCTCCTGGCGGCTTGGGTGAAGCCAGAAGTATTTCACTCCTCCTTGACATGGACAGCTCCTCCTCCGACGGTCTGGATAGATACGGACGCGTCAGGTACCCTGGGTTGGGGGTACCAGTCGAACCTAGGACATCAGGGTCAGAGATCCAGGTTAAATCATCTTCACATCAATGCCAAGGAGTTGTTAATAATAATAATAATAATAATAATCTTCTGGTTACTTATATAGCGCCCGTATCTCCTCCTTCGAGGATTCACAAGCGCTTGGCTTTCTTTAGTCTACCAGAGACCATTACCCATCCCCCTTGCTCATGGGGAGATGGTAACCGCCGGCTGTATCCCAGAAAAACTTTTCAATCTGAGCGGGGATTGAACGCGAGTCCTTCAAGATGGGAATCAGGCATGCTACCAACTGAGCCAGCCGGACGGCTGACATTACTAAGGTTAGTCCCTCTATTCTTTTTGCAAGAGCACGGCATGAGCCAGGCGGGAAAGTCCTTAGCCTTCAGAATGGACAACCTGACTGCAGTCACATGCATTCAAAAGCAAGGGTCAGCGAGATCTTGAGTGTTACGAGGGTTGTCGGAAAAGATCTTTCGTCTGGCTGCAAGGCTAGAGATTTATCTTCATGCAACATATCTGCCCGGCGTGGCAAACGTATAGGCAGATGCTCTGTCTCGGAGACAGAGCACTCTAGTAGAATGGGCTCTCGAGCAAACCGTCTTTCAAGAGATGATTGCAGAGCCCTACCATCAACAAGTGTACTTGTTTGCATCCAAGGCAAATCACAAGTTGCCTCAGTACCTCACACGCCGGAGTCAGACTCCGGCGGGAGCTCCGGACGCATTTCTGGTAGACTGGAACAAATGGATCTACATTTATCTATTTCCACCTCCAGACGCATCCTTAATGTGCAAACTAGTTCACAAACTACGGGGTTATCGAGGCATGGTCTCGATGATCGCGCCGCTGTGGCCGGCCCAAGTTTGGTACAATCAATTGAAGACATGGTGCGAGAACCCGGTGTCGCTCCCGATCTCGTGCTTCCACATAGACACAATTGGAAACCTCAAGACCTCGCTGACTTTTGCCTTGTGGATATTCAGAAAGCCAAATGGCTAGGCCAGTTTGGGGAAAGTGTGACTCAAAAGTTGATTAATCAGTATACATTATCAACACAAAGACAGTATCAGTCTCATTGGAAGGCCTTCAATACCTGGATTTTAGAAACTGACCAACAGCAGTCCTCTGTGGCACTGGTATTTAAATACCTAAATTACCTTTTTGAAATGCAAACGTTGTCAGTTGTTATATAAAGGAATCACCTCACAGCAATTTGGACACCTTTTTTCGATTTAACTGGTCTGTCCGTGCCAGAGGCGGAGGAGAAGGGGTTCATGCGGTCTTGCTTCCGGCTTCGCCCTCCTCCATGTCAACTCACACCCACATGGTCTCTTGATTTAACCCTTGAAATGCTTCATTCCTGTAAATATTATCATAATCTTCCTTATGAGTTAACCCATTAAGCGCGCGCAGTGTGTAGTGAACACCACAGTTCTGGGCGGCAATATTAGGCCCCATTCCTGCCTATAATCGTCATTTTACGATAAATATCGTTATTACTTATTCACATGTGCCTATTTTACCTTTACTATGAAGATAGTAACCTGTAACAACAATAAAACAAGTGGGAATATAATTTTTCTGGTCAAAAGCGCGAATTGTAAGTGAGCGGTTCATTCATCAAGTGTGAGCCAGCTGGCACCACACCTTCCTCTCTCTAAGCCTGGAGAGTGACTGAAACCTGTATATCCCTCTCTCTTTCCCACGCATAGACACACCCATGGCCACACCCTGCAACCGGCTTGCAGATGTTAGCACGAAAATATACCAATGAATAATGGAATAACCGGGAAAATAGGTGATACTTGAAGGGGGGGGGGGGAGGAAGAGGGGAAGGAGGGGATGTGGAGGAGTTATATGAGGTAATAATAATAATAATCTTCTGGTTACTTATATAGCGCCCGTATCTCCTCTTTCGAGGATTCACAAGCGCTTGGCTTTCTTTAGTCTACCAGAGACCAGTACCCATCCCCCTTGCTCATGGGGAGATGGTAACCGCCGGCTGTATCCCAGAATAACTTTTCAATCTGAGCGGGAATTGAACGCGAGACCTTCAAGATGGGAATCAGGCACGCTATCAACTGAGCCAGCCGGACGGCTGGCTTGAGGAAAAAAGTAAAAACTTGTTCTAAGTGCTACTGGGGCCTTTTAAAAAACAAATTTTTAGGCCTTCCCTCTTAAGAGCTTTCTCGCCGTTGCCTAGTAAAACCTCTTAAGAGTGTTCTTGCCATTCCCGGGTTAAGACTTAAGAAAGACATTTTTCTGATGGCACTGGCCACGGGTGACAGGGTGTCTGAGTTGGCGGCGATGAGTTCGGAGCCATCTTGCTTAAGATTCTCGAGGCGCAACATGAGTGTCCATATTGCACCTGCTCCTAATTTTATTGCTAAAAATGAAATTGGTAACCATGGCTTTACAGAGTTTGAAGTGCCAGCTCTGAAACAGGGTGATAAACACCATTTGCTTTGCCCGGTGCAATCGCTTATTATACTGTATATATGCGGGAGTCTCAGCCATCTCAGGCAGGGTCCCTCTGGGTTTCACGGACAGGTAAACGTCTTCAAAAACGGCAGCTGGCTGCTTTATTAGTAGGAGTTATCAGAGAAAGTAATCCGGGCATTCTTGCTAGATCACACAAAATTCGGAAGTGGGCTGTGTTACGACCGGCACAACGAAATAAACAAGGGCACTTAATATTGGACTACAAGATAGGCTAGATCTGCAACAACGGTATGCTAATTCCAAACCCTCGAACTATTAAGCCGGTGAACAAAACACTTAAACCCTCCAGAGTTAATCTACTGGACAACGGGGTATCAATTAACTGGGTTAAGTGTACTTCTACAAAGGCTTTCCGGTGACGGCAAAGCCTACTCACAACAAGAGTAATTACGTTAATAAAAAGCTCTCAAGTAATAACAATGCTTAAATAAACTATGACAAGATTAAATAAAAAGGTTATATGCTTACGTTATCTTTAGTGTGAGTCTGAACTCAACACTAAACTCTTCAATGCTCTATGAAAACACTTGAAGTCTAGTCCTACAGCAAACAGATATGGAATCTTCTGAAAAACGTCTGCTGCTCTAAGATGCTCGTCGAATATAGAACAGGAATAATGCAGGGGCAGGACACCAAAGCGTGTATCCTAAATACACCAAAAAGTAGGATACATAATTTTTTTATATATAAAACATGAGAGTGCAACAACTCTGTGACAGCACTAATACCAGTAACTCAAAAACAGTACTTCCTTAGCCAAAGTAACAGCCATACTGGGTTATGCACTATGCATCAACCTAGGCTAAAACAATACGTGAATAATTGCTAAAGCATACGCAGTTAAAGTTAATAAACAAAATGTTGTCTTTCTTACTAATAAAGTGTAGCAGCGGCATAAAGGTACAGGGAGCCTAGGCAGAGCTCAAGCATGCTCGCAGCCTACTGTCTCCCCTGAACAGATTTCCCTTATCTTACGTTAAGTGACTAGGAGGCTCTCTTGGTAAGTCCAGATCTCAAGTATCTGGTCTTACCTTGGCACTCCTCAAAGGTCAACAAAATGAGGTAGGAAGCATACAAGCAAGAGTAGGCAAAAGCCCTTCGCTTGTATACTGCTAAGCTCGCAAAGGAAAATATGCACAAGGGTGTACTATAGGCTACCTAGCTCCGTCGAAGTCGTACAGGCTCTGGCTTGCCATATACATAACACAGACAACGACCAAAGATACCCTCCACTGTCTAGCATTAAATAGTAATAAAGAACAACCAAATAGTTAAAAGCACCCAACAATATGAATCCATGTGACTATGATTCTAATACCCCCTAAAGCTAGTGCAAAACATATATGTGAGAACAGGCGCTGGTAATATGACTGGCCGACTATGGAAGTTGTATGCGAGAACCAGAAGGGATGGGTAATTGAATAAAGGTAAGAAGTATTGGAAAGAAGGAGTTCAGAGAGAGGCAAAGCAGTAAAGGGGGTTAGATGTGAGACAGGATGCGAGGGACGTGTAGGACCAAGCGCACAATGCCATGCTCTGCGGGAGTCAGGAGGGTAGGAGCCCGACCACCGGGCTAGGATAGCGGCGACCAACCACAGGCCACTACGTCACAGGGACAAGCAGACGTCATATACCACGCCAGGCCCGCCGTCCAATAGCGAGCGGGCGGGTCCACCGAGCGAGGAATGCACACGTACATACGCACACACACTGCCTCTTCGCTCTCCCCTCCGACTCTCTCTCTCTCTCTCACGCGCTGCATTTTATCATCACTACTATGGATATAAAATACTTCTAAGTGTCACAGACAAGAATAAAGGCAAACACTGATCTGTCTGTGACAACATGAATACTAAGAAAGAAAGAACATTGTTCTACGATTATTATAGCCCATTTCACTGCCGTGGCGAGTGCTAGCGAGTCACGAGTACATTCTGGCAAGCTGGCCAGCGTAACAGCTGCCTCACTCAGGTTCTTACATAATTACTCCCTTGATGATATTCAGCAGACCAAGTTGTGGTCGTCCAATCATACATTCCTAACACGTTACCTGTCCGTTAATCTCATGAAACCTTCTTGCACATGTGTAGCATTAAGGCAGAGAGTCTAGTTTTAAGCTATTTTTGTATAAGAAAAGGGGGGGGGGGGTGTCCTAGCTAGGGCCTCTGACCTGCCTCTTATGTGATACAACATGATGATGAGAATTAAGGTCATGTGATAACCCATGCCTTAGACTAAAGTAAGTCTAGTCAGGAACTTTTTATTTTTGTTTTTATACTTTACGTATGGCAATAGAGTATTTATTTATGCTCAATAATCTTAAGGTTATTTATAAGGGCATTGTACATTATACAGGCAGCGTTTATTAAAGGTTTGCCTGTTGTGTAGCACCTTTACGTTTGATAGAACAGTAGGAGATACACACATAAACTATACATTTTAGCTTATGAATACATAAATAAATCAATATCTCGTCTCTTAGAAAATACTGATACTTTGGTGGCATACTGTATATTGCCTACAGATACTCTATTACAAATCGATTTGTACAATCTATCTATCTATCTATTGCGTCGGGCAATAGATAGATAGATAGAGTGTCTAAGAGACGAGATATTGATTTATTTATGTATTCATAAGCTAAAATGTATAGTTAATGTGTGTATATCCTACTGTTCTATCAAACGTAAAGGTGCTACACAACAGGCAAACCTTTAATAAACGACGCCTGTAAACTCTTTATTATATTTTACTATTAAACAAATATATTTTTCGTACGTGTTTCTCTATAAACCTTAGTAATTTGTTAGTGGTTATGATATTCCTGATGAATGTCCCCCTCCAGACTTGAGATATCAGGCGCATGTCAATGATGAAGGCGCCACTAATAAATTATAGGTTTGAGTTCCGAAGGGAAGAAGGAAAACCTAATATTTAGTAGTAGCCCCGGAATCATTGACGATTTTGGCCCTCCCTTCCATCCCCTCCCCATTCATTTGCTATATTTTGAAAGTCTTGATATATCAGTTAAGGACGAGAATTCGCTTCGATGGGCGGGGCGAAGCGTGCGGAGAATAGCAGACACATGAGAAGCGCAACGGTAGATCAAGTTAGTTTAATTTTTATTTTTCTATTTTTTTTCCCCACTTTTTTCTAGTAGTAGTAACCACATCATATAGGACGATTCCGTGAGTGTCTTTTTGGAGCATTTTGCTCACGATGTGTGGCAATCGTATTTTGTTCTCTCCTGGGCGGGAAGTTTGAAAGACAAACTTGAGTTCAAAGATTGGCCATAAACAATGTTAAGGCGCATCGTCAATGATTCCGGGGCCACTACTAAATATCAGGTTTTCCTTCTTCCCTTCGGGACTCAAACTTATAATCTTTGCCTTCCGGCTCTGCCTCTGCCTCCGCGGAGCTCTAACATTTGGTATCCGATACATCACTATTAAGAAGTATATGCATGAAAATGGTGTTGGCTGGGAGGAAGAGCGTTGACTGACTGGGGACAGAGTTGCATGGGGCGATCATTCTTGGCCACTCATTCAGGGATCATGCTATCTGGCAATAGATAGATAGACCATGACAAGTTTATGAATAATATTATACCTTTGAGGATTATAACACTTGATGACAGCTTATTCTTTCTATCATTAGATAATATTATTCAGATTAGGAGAGTTATATGGAAGTCAGAGGGTTGATGGAGATAGTCTTCATCCTTTTTATGCCCACAGACCCTTAAGCTGCACAAATATGTCTAATGATAGCCAGAATGAACTGTTACGTGGCATGATCCTCAAAGCTTTAAGTGTGCTGTTGGGACCCTCGTGTATAACTGCCAAGACATTAACCTGAGACAAATGCTGGAGGGGCTGACTTTATATGACCACCGTGACAGGTTAACGAAGAGTATGTATCCATTCAGCTCCGGTGACATTCTTTTCATTATATTCTGGCAAATGTACATTATCACCAACTCATCAATTACCTTACAAATAAACCTAAGTACTGAAATCAGTGATACTAATGAATACAAGTGGTACTCCAGGGATTCGAACATAGGATACTCACACCAAAACTCTGCACACTAAACATTATGCTATCAAGACAGTTATTATACTAATTCATTCAGATTAAGAAGGAGGTATATCCATTAAAAAGGTTACAGACTGTCTCAATTCATCCTTTTAACTACCATATATCGTTCCTAAGCTAAATAAGATTGCCTCAAAATAGCTGAAATATTGAAAGGGTTCATGAGAAGGCGTCGTCATAAGCACTTCAAATTCAAACATTCCCCCTCAGACTCTACCTAAACTTTGAGAACGCTATATGCGGTCAGTCATTCACAGTACTTTGAGAACGCTATATGCGGTCAGTCATTCACAGTACTTGTCCCAGGTTCGGTTACATGGCAAACACTCAATGGACAAAAGCCCAATGGACAAAACCCAAGTTGACAAATCCCAAGCCCTTATAATTATGAAATGTGAGCAAAATCCATTCACCACTCCTTCAGTCACCTAACCTTACAAATCTATTTTTTATTAATTTCACCACAACACCAAACACCACCAATGAAATTAATGAAAGCGTATATGTGATCAACCCGGATTCGAACCTGGGTTATCACACACATATTTTTAGACACCTTAACCATTACACCACCAAGACGGTTAAAGGTTTATGCACACGCCTACGACTTATTATCCATTCTCGAATACTGGATATTAATCTAATCATGTTCAGATTCCCACCGTACTATGGTAGCCTAATGTTTAAGTGAGAGTTTTTTGTGGATTGTGGACTGTGAAAAACAAAATGTAATGTGTGTGTGTGCAACGCTATAATATATATATTAGGCCTATATATGCTAAACTGGGGTTATGTATGGGGTTTGGTGTCTGTCCATTGGAGTTTTGGTTCACTGGGGATTTGTCCATTGGAGTTTTGTCCACAGGGGTTTCTGTCCACTGAGTGTTTTGCATTGAAGTTTTGTTCGCAGGGGTTTCTGTCCACTGAGGCTTTGTCCATAGGGGTTTTGTTCACTGGAGTTTTGTCCATTGGAGTTTTGTCTGCAGAGGTTTCTGTCCACTCCTGGGGTAGGCGATAGCACAGTGGATAGCATTGTGAACTGAAGGCCTAATGAACCTCAGACCGAGTCCACGCCAAAAGTTAAGATTTCCTCTGAGTTGATCTGATCGGTCCTACGGTTCTACAATTAGCCTGGCTACACCGACACATCAAGAAAATACCCCTTATATTGTCACCAATTCATAGCATAGAAAAAACCCAACCATATTTTAAGATGCTGTCAATGACTGTATATAGCTGCTCTCTCCAATGAAGGGACGTGTATAAATAAGGTGTCGTCATCTAGTGTGGGAAAAAGGAAGCAACCAACACCTTCAAACTCCACTGTGACCATCTAGAGCAATGTATGAAACACCCAACATCTCGGAGCTTCAAGCAATAATTTTGGGGCCTCACAAGAGTTACAGGCTAAAGAACAACCTACAGTCCCGGGGGCTGAGACATAGACAACACATAAACAAATGTTGTTTCGTCCATTCTGGTTTTGTCAGGACACTCCAAGGTTCATGTCGTAACAATACTACCGGTACCTATTATAGCACTCGTGTTTATTACTGTTTTTTTTTTGTGTGGTTCATGCAGTAGAGTTGGTCCATAAGGGCAAGGTAATTGCTTTATCTGGATCCAGTTCTCCTTCATGTTTAACCCCATTAGTTTTGTCGAATTTTCCGGTGTGCGATAACAATACTGTCATTTTGGAGTAACAGGCTTTCAGCTGGGACATTCTCTACCGAAAAATGTAGAAATTTACCTCAAAGGGGTGTCTAGGGTTTTTCTTAATCTTGATGGAGGTCTAGCGACGAAAATAAGCTGTATGTACATTTATAGATAAATAGACCAAGAAAGATACCCTATCACTTAACTTGAGTGGGTGAGACTGTTTAACTATGTGTTTGCATGCATCTGTACGCGTTGGATAAATTCCAATGTTTTGTTTGTGCGTGTATTATGGGTTTGCACACTAAAGCCAGCGTCACACGAGCGCTGCTTTCGCAGAATTTGGTGAGCAAGTCTCGAGCATTCATTTCCACATAATATTATGAATCTTTTTTGCATTTGAATCGGGAACAAAATCGAAGGTAGATTATGTTAGGGCGTTTGTTTTTTATGGCACGTCAATTTTGAAGCTGCCACACCACAATTGCCCGTAAACATTGACGGAAAAATCACTCACTCGTGTGACACCGCCTTAACGTGTTGGCCTCTGTGATGGATTGTTTACAAATATGACCCAGGCTATGATTACTTACCAAGCCAGTTAGTTAAAAGCCTGACGGGGTACAGGATATATGCAGCCAGTATTTCTCTTCTTTCTTAACATAAGAACTTAATACAACTGGAGCACGCAGGAAAAAGACTGGGCCATACAAGGCAGATCCCCATCACAACAGCCCACCACATCCACATATTCTAGGTATTACTACATTCAGTAACTTACCAATACCTGCTGTACTGTGTTTTGTACAAAACAAATAACAAATGTTGTTCCACGAAGCAGTAGCAGTAAATAGATCAAATTACCTTGAAGCATTAGTGTCTTCAATATCGCATTAAATCAGTATGAAACTACATATTGGCTGCATTATAGTTTGGTTGAGCCCAGAATCTTTTACTCTCTAACTATATTTCTAACTTCTATATTCTTCACCTATTATTATTACACACCCCAATACCCTCCAAATAGTCTTCCATTCCAAAGTCCCAAATTCCTCCAATCCATTATCAGTCTGTTTCTATCTTTACTCTAACCATCAGTCAGTCAGTGTAATTAATGTATAAATGTTTCAGTTCTCTGGTTGCTTCCTTATTGCATATGACGTTTATATGCAAATTAAAGTCATGCTTTCAAAAAAAAAAAAAAAAAAAATATATATATATATATATATACCGGTATATATATATATATATATATATATATATATATATATATATATATATATATATATATATATATACAGTATATATATATATATATATTAAAACGGCATAATCAACTCTGCGATGGGTCACCATCATCACTACTATAATCAGCACTACTACTATTATAATCATTACTACTCTCACCATCATCACTACTTCTCTCATCATCACTACAACTTTCACCAACATCACTAATACTGTCACCATCGTCACTACCGTCATCACTACAACTGTCACCATCATCGTACAATCATCATTACTATTGTCACCCTCATCACTACTAATATGACTATCATTACTATTACTAGTACTGTCACCATCATATAAACTACCGTCATCATCATTGCATAACTACAACCATCATCACTACTATCACCATCATCCCCATTATTACTACCATCACTTCTAATGTCAACTAAACTAACTTAACCTAAAAAATGCGGGGCAAGTTTTTTTGGGGCATCATCTCCAGTAACCATCACTAATTATCATGGATTCACGATAGTCAGTGGTATATATAACATACGTTTTCTATGTATCATACCCTAAATACAGTATGTACAGTATGTATGCTTAATAAGTTAAAAAAGGCCTATTATACGAAAGTATGGGTATTTACTAGTCTTTAGGAATGCATATATGATTTATCATATAGCCATACCGTAATATTATAAAAGCGGTGCGATATTTACCGCTAGATATCCCCTACAAACTTAGCAGTATCCGATAGATTCTCTAGCGCAAGACGATGACTTCTCGGATGGTGGCGCACCGCGCCAGAGCTCCTTTATCTACCATCGAGACAACACTATCTCCACTCCTTTGTTCGCTGCGACCCTGGTTCCGGTTTCATCCAGCTCTCATCATTTAACTTCAATTAACTTCATCCAACAGACATACCGACTTACAAGCTAAGCCTTATTATCATGATTTAAATTTCTTCAGCATTATATTTTCTTTATTTGTTAAGGTGCACCCTCGTGGTCACCTTCGAGGTAAACATCCAATGGTGTTCGAAGAGTAGCCATTTGCCTACCATCCATCAGCATTTCTACTTTGCCTAACTGCAACTTTTCTATGGTGATTTAATAGTGTGTTACACTCCCGGTATTATTATTCATTTACATTTTATATGAGCGGACCTTTTCAGTCTTAAGTAGCCTAGAGTAAACTCCTCTTCTTTAAATCCGCCATATTGGTGCCCAGACTCCGGGACTTTGGCCCACAGTTTAAATTTCCGATAGTTAGGCATAAGCAAGGGCAATGTTGAGGGAGGTTGTAGGTCGAAGGATCCTGGGGGAGTAGCTCTGGGGTTTAACCCGGTGCAGGTAGTGGCCGAGGTAGACCGCATAGCGATATTCGGCCACTCATACGCGACCCGACTGAGGGCAGCAGACCAGGGCCTTGTGGATTACAGGGGAGCGAACGGGGATCGGCGGTTCCACTTTGGGGTGCCAGGGGCTAGCATCGCGAGTCTTAAGTCCTCCGATGAGTGGGGTAGGCTGGTAGTATACCGGCCTCTCTACACCTATTTACTCATCGGGGGAACGACATAGCCCCCGACACCGAACCCCGTGCTCTGGCTGTAGCATTGGGTGACCTGGCTCTGGCTGTAGAGAGGGACACGGGAGGCAAATGCATCCTGATTTCCCTGGAATACCACTCTAGGGTGAGGGGAATGTCAGCAGAGCAATATAACCGAATTAGGAATTCTATAAACAGAACCCAGCACTCTAGGCTAGACATGACACGCCATCGCTTTTGTCTATCTCTTCCAAACCGCAGGATCTTGATCTAGATGGTGTCCATCTAGACCTTGACACCAACAAGATCCTGCATGAAAAGATAAATGGCATGGCAAAACGCTGGCTAGAGCGTGATGCAGGGGCGGTAAGCCTGCGACTCCCAAAATTCTGCATCCCGCCCATCACCTTCCCCCAGTAAATTATCCTTCTTTCCTTTTTGTTTCCTTTAATTTTTGTTTTACCTTGTATTTGTTTCCCTAATTTCATTATTATTTATTTTTTCTTTGACTTATGACTGACCTACCATCACATATTTCCTTCATTGTTTCATCATCATCATATCCCAATCACTGTGGTACTGTGAAAGGTAAGCGGTTTAAATAGTAATTTCTACCTTTTATTGTAATGACATTAGTCTACGAAGGGTAGGCTAATGTAAATACAATATTGCATATGAGGAATAAAATATAAATTCATATGACAATTGACAAAGAGTGTGCTTATATTTCATGATTGCGACTTATTATAGAGGTCCGTATTGACTGACGAAGGGTTAGGCTAATTTGTGTAAATCATTTAATGGCTAGTAAACCAGAAGGTAAAACAACTATAATTATGTCTATCACAGTCTTTAAAAACCAGAGAGGGGGTTTGAGGGGTGTCATTACTAAGCTAACGTCCGATTTGAAAGACTTTGAAGCTAGTGCAACTCCTGAATAGATAGAGGCTAGGTTAGAGTACCTACAAACTACTTATGATTGTATAGTCACCCTGAATGACAGTATAGTATCAGAGTTAGAGAGAGAGTAAGATGGATAAAAAACACCATCTGAGGAAGAGCACTTTATTGACAACGTTTCGCAGATAGCTTCATCAGGTCACTATCTGCGAAACGTTGTCAATAAAGTGCTCTTCCTCAGATGGTGTTTTTTATCCATTCTGTCTACTTTTCAAGCACCACTCAACAGAGAGTAAGATATTCATGCGGAATATAAACAGCACGCTGTCCATGATATTGCCAATTTAGAGGCAATACATTTACTGCGAACAGCGGTCAAGAAAACAGAGATAACTAGCAACGCTGCCAAACAAACAGATCCCCGCCGTGATGTCAACTTGCCCAAATTCAGGGGAAACTTGACCAAGTGGTTGGCATTTTGGGACGTCTTTAAATTAACCGTGCATGATTCAAAACTTGACGATGTACGAAAGTTCCATTATCTTAAAGGCCAACTAGAGGATGAAGCCTTACATTTGGTAGAATGTTTCTCCATCATAGGTAAAAATTATGATAGTGTTGTGAAGTTATTACAGGTGACGTATGGAGACACTGACCAGCTCAAGGTAGCCCACGTGAACGCCCTGTTGAAACTAGCACAGCCTAGGTACAGGGTCGATGAACTGACATTGTTCAGGGCAGACATGGAGTGTCACACAAGCTCACTAGATGTGTTAGGTGTAACCTCACAAGAAATGCTAGTCATAATCTTAAGACAGAAATTACCCCTAGCTAAGAAGTTACCCCGAGCTATTCTAGATAAAGTTCGTACCTTTAATTTGGAGGAGTTCGAAGAGTCATTTAGCAAGGCGATTAGCAACATACAATTGAACAATGGTAGGAAGGTGGGTGGGTCAGAAGGAACAACAGCAAGGGGTTCAATAAATATGATGGTAGGTTCTAAAGGGAAGATTGAAGAGTTACGAAAGAAACCACAAATGTCATGTAGGCTATGCAGCAATCCCAGGCATAAATGGCTAAGCTGTACCAAATATCAAACCAATGAAGCCAAATTAGCTCAAGCAAGGAAGCTAAAATTGTGCAAGGGTTGTCTAAGTAAGGACCATGGTATGCAGGGTAAGTGTACTGCTTCCTATTTGAGGCCCTGTCGCAGCTGTAAGGGTCATCACTTTGACAAATTATGCCCCACAGGTAGTCTAGTCAAGGAGGAAAAAAATAGGGGGTACTGCAACACTAATGCTAGGCAGTAGGAAAGACACCACCATTTTACCCACAATCAAGATACCCATAGAGGGTTATGGCAGGACACAAGTCTGTCGGCTACTCCTAGACCAGGGATCACAACGATCCTTATAAAGAGATCGGTGCTGGAGGGTCTAAAACACTGTGTAGTAGGTAGTGAGACCCTTAGGTTGGAAGGTTTTACAGGAGTGACCGACAGTAGAGGCTGCGAAGTTGTTGAAGTTGCTTACATCTACCGTAAGAAGAAACATTTCTTACAGTGTGTAGTGGTAGATGAACTCCCAGACTATCAATCTGTAGGAATTAACAATTAAGAAATTAAGAGCATGTACTTCGTAGGAAAGGTATTTACCTGTCTGATCCCGTAGGTGACTTGAAGGAGGTGCACATACTGTTAGGAGCAGATTATTATTATGATGTAGTACACCTTGGTTTTAAAAGAGAGAGTGGAGTGATCTTGATCCCCACTAAGTTTGACTACTGCATGAGTGGTACAGTCCAAACTACCCAGTCCAATGTTCTGGTTGACACGGTATCCGTGTTAAGGATGAGCCCGACCGCGGCAGAAGAGTTCATCAAAGATGAGACTCGCATTGAGGACCCAAAATTAGCTGCCGAGTTCAATCTAGAAAGACTGTGGAAACTAGACCACATAGGAATTAAACCTGTGGAGAATGACCAGGAATCAAAACTTGCGATAGAGAAGTTCTTTGGAATCTGTGCGTTTGACCACAGAAAAACAATACAAAGTCTGTCTACCCTGGAAACATGAGAATATCAGTTTGCCAACCAACTATGGTTTAGCGTTGGGTAGGCTACGCGCCTTGCAGCGGAAACTAGCCGACGAACCAAGCACCTACAAGGCTTATGACGAGGTTTTTCAAAATTATCTCGACCGAGGGTTTATTGAGATCGTCGATGTAGATGAACCAGGGATTACCGGGAAAGTCCATTACCTTGCACATCATGGGGTAAAAAAGGACAGTGTTACCACTCCCATCCGAGTGGCATATGCCTGCTCAGCCCACCTAGGCCATAGTCCCAGTCTAAATGATTGTCTATTGACCGGCCCGTCAATGGTGTCGAACCTATCGCAGCAATTACTGCGCTTTAGAGTTCACGTTACGCATTCACCAGCGATATAGAACAGGCCTTCTTGATGGTGAAATTGCAGAAGGGGGATAGAGGCGCCACCCGGTTCCATTGGTTCAAAAACATCGACGACCCAGAGAGTCCCATAATAACCTATCGGTTTAACCCTTAATTAGCGGCGAGCAACATAAGTCGAGTTAAATAAAGCTGGACTATGTAGCGGTGCTCGACATATATCGTGTGGCAATTTCAGCACGTAATGTGGCTGAGAGAGAGAGACAAGTAGTGGCAGGAGAGTAGCGAGCGTATGACTGCTCCAGACCACCGCGGCGAACCTACTGACACGAATCCCACCTCCTCCCTCCCTCTCTCACTCGCTATATACGGAATTGTATGGGGAAAGTGCCTAATTACATGCTTTTTGCACTCGCGTTGCACGGTTATTGCAAGAAAACTAGCCATCATAAAAGGATCGTTATGGTGTCATTCGAAAGCTCTGTTTATGCCCTTTCAGGGATAGATACTTGTTTTACGTTCTGGGTCTTATTTAGGCATGAAAATGATCACGTAAACAGCCCTATTTTGGCTAAAAACACCCCGCTGGGCGGTACATAAATTATAAATAAACCGCATAGGCCGCTCGTAAGGTGTTAAGGTAGTCTTGTTTGGCGCTATGTGTTTGCAATTTGCATTAAACGCGGCCATTAAAAAACATCTTGATGATTCTGAAGAAGACACGACTGAACTCGCTCGCGGATTTTACATAGACAATTTGCAGGGGTCTAGTGATAGTGAAAAGGAACTAGTCGCAAACTATAGGCAGGCTAGTAGGTTGTTCACTGAGGCTCATCTGTCTCTCCGCGAGTGGGTTTCAAATTCTGTGTTGCTTCGGGATGGTCTAATAATTGATGGGGTAGCTTCTGATAATCAAGAATATGGCAGAATCTTGGGGATGATATGGCAACCAGGGAAAATGGCAACCAGGGAAAGACACACTGATGTAACGGAACAAAGATTATGCTAAACAGACAGGGACGCACACAAAATGTAGTCTGTTGAGTAAGGTCGCGCAATTTTTTGATCCTTTGGGTTTAGCATTACCTGTCACCATCAGAGCTAGGATTCTAATACAAGAAATATGGAGACGTAACGGGGGATGGGACGAAAAATTACCCGACGATCTTGTTGAACAGGGTAGGTCCTTACTAGATGATTATAACACCCTATGTACAATAGAGTTACCGCGCCAAGTGGCCGCATTTGGACCCATGTCTTTACATGCATTCTGTGATGCGAGTGCCACAGCGTATGGAGTAGCTATTTATTGTGTTACCTCATTTGGGATTCATTTACTCACCACTAAGGTTGCACCGGTAAAGGGGGTCACAATTCCCAAATTGGAACTAACTGCCATGCTGCTATTGGGACGTTTGTTTAACCATGTACGCACTTCATATGATAAGGAACTGCAACTTAGGGCGGTACACGTATGGTGCGATAGCCAAATTGCACTAAGCTGGCTGCATAGTCAAACGACATGCCAGTCTATGTGTGCAATAGGGTGGATGAAATACGATCCCTACTACCAAATGCCTTCTATCATTATGTACCAACCAAGGACAACCCCAGTGACTTAATAAGTAGGGGAGTAACGGTGTCCACATTAATTAAGTCCTACCTCTGGTGCCAAGGCCCAAAATGGCTGCTCCATGAAGGGGATTGGGCTATTTGGAATGCCGAGGTTGAGCTGGCTTTGCCTTTAGAAACGGTGACAGCCATCATTCAACCGACATCAACATTGAGTCCTATGTTAGAGTGGGTAAGGATCGGTGGGTACAATAAATTAGTAAGGGTCGTAGCTTGGGTGTTGCGTTACATCACAAATATAAAGGCCAAGCTACAAGGACGACTCTGCAATCTGAGTTAAAGCTTAAATGCAGAAGAAATAAAATCAGCTGAGGTAACACTAATTAGATGGGTTCAAAGGGAATTCTTCAGTCAGGAATTAGAGTCCATAAGAAGTTCTGATAAAAATAAAATGCCTAACAATTTGCATCAATTAAGGCTACACCTGAAGAATGACATAATTAGATGTAAGGGACGTCTAAAGTGGTAAGGTGTAGATGACTGTGCCAACAATCCCATCCTGATGCCAACAACACACCATGTCACCGATCTACTGGTACAACGCACACACGAGGAAGTAATGCACTACGGGGTCCACCATTTTATTTCTAAATTGCATCTCAACTGGTGGATACCCAGAGTTCGACAGGTAGTTCGACGAGTAGTCAAAGGGTGTGTGGTGTGCTGTAGTCTAAAAGGAAGACCATTTACGACTGGACCTGCTCCACCCTTGCCAGAGTGCCGCATTAATCATTTATAACCCTTCAGAGTTACAGGACTAGACTATACCGGCGCACTGAGAACTAGGGAACTGGACAAGGTTTATGTTTTGCTATTTACTTGTGCCACTTCACGTGCGATACATTTAGAACTCTGTGACAATATGTCTTGTGAAAAGTTTATGCTGGCATTCAGGAGATGGTGTGCAGGTCGGTCCTTCCCTCATTTGATTCTTAGCAACAATGCTCCCACTTTTCTTCAAGCTTCCAGGTACTTGAAAGATATTAGCGACGATCCAACAGTTGTTGCTTACTTGGGAGAGCGGAAGTACGAATGGAAGTTTATACCAGTCAAAGTGCCGTGGTTTGGTGGAATGTGGGAACGGTGTGTAGCCATCATGAAGTCAGGCTTACGGGAGGTTGCAGGACGCGCCTTGTTAAAAAAGGAGCAAACTAGTGACTGTGCTCACTGAAGTCGAGGCGGTTGTTAATGATCGTCCTCTCACTTATGTATATACCGACCTGCAAGATCCACTGCCACTAACACCAGCGCATTTGCTCTACGGCAAGCCGTTGACTGCATTTCCTACGGATTTGCAGTCTCAGGCAGATTTAGAGGACCCTTCGATGTTCATCGAGGCTGCGGTGTCACGACGGTACCAATATATTTCTAGGGATATTGGTGATTTTAGAAAGAGATGGGTGAATGGTTACTTATTGGCAGTGCGTGAGAGGGCAACTAAGACTGCTGGTCAACCATCAGCACCCTGTGTAGGCGAGATAGTATTAATCCATGATTAAAGACCTACATTGTATTGGAAGTTGGGCCGCGTATGAAGGTGTATGAGGGCGAAGGTTCAGTAGGGAGAGTGGTGCTGCTCAAGACAGCTACTGAGACTACAATTCGTCCGGTCGCACGACTGTACGCTATAGAGCTTGGCTCTTCTACACATGAAGAAGCTCCACCTGATGATGCTGGATCCGAAGACACTAATTTAGTCGATCCACCACAACCCGTTGGGGATCCGCCTCGGATTGGGACTAGATCCAGACGCGCAGCCCGTGGCGCCATTACCATGTGGCGGCACAAGATTGCTTCTGGGCAACTCTAAATGTAAGGTGGGGTTCAGGTATTGTTTTTTTTGGGGGAGTGTATCGTGGATTCACGATAGTCAGTGGTATAACATACGTTTTCTATGTATCATACCCTAAATACAGTATGTACAGTATGTATGCTTAATAAGTTAAATAAACCTATTATACGAAAGTATAGTATTTATGAGTCTTTAGGAATGCATATATGATTTATCATATAGCCATACCGTAATATTATAAAAGCGGTGTGATATTTACCTCTATATATCCGCTACAAACTTAGCAGTATCCGCTAGATTCGTAGCGCAAGACGATGACGTCTCGGATGGTGGCGCACCGTGCCAGAGCTCCTTTGTCTACCATCGAGACAACACTATCTCCACTCCTTTGTTCGCCACAACCCTGTTTCCGGTTTCATCCAGCTCTCATCATTTAACTTCAATTAAATTCATCCAACAGACAGACCGACCGACAAGCTAAGCCTTATTATCATGTTTTACATTTCTTCAACATTATATTTTCTTTATTTGTTAAGGTGCACCCTCGTGGTCACCTTTGAGGTAAACATCCAATGGTGTTCGAAGAGTAGCCATTTGCCTACCATCCATCAGCACCTCCATCAGCATTTCTACTTTGCCTAACTGCAACTTTTCTATGGTGATTTAATAGCGAGTTACACTCACGGTATTATTATTCATTTACATTTGATATAAGCGGATCTTTTCAGTCTTAACCCTTAAAGAGTGGCGCGCAACATAAACATCGAGTTAAAGAAACTGGCAAAAAACGGGTGAAAAATGGGTGAAAATCGAGTGAAAATGGGTGGAACAGTAATGAACCATACATCCGACATCTGTGGCCTCCCGGCCCACACTAACTCCAGTTCCCCCACCGCACGGGAGGATGACAGTGTAACCAATAGTTCGCTAAAAGTGAACACTGTAGCAAAATCCGCTAAACTTCCATCTTTGAGGTAACACTGTCAGTGCTCCACGAGTGCTACGTAGCTGTATGTGGTGTCATTGTGTAGCGATTTCCACCTAGTTTTCGGCACAATACAGTTCCTTTCATGCTGATGGTTGATATAGCAGTCAGAATGGCCTGAAAAGGCCCAAAACGGCCACAGACCACCCGCTAGACTAGGGTTAAGTAGCCTAGAGTAAACTCATCTTCTTTAACACTCCAAAGGTGGGTGGTGGTTTTTATTACACCTAGCTGCCGAGCGGGCAGATTCCGCAAATATTCGCTCACTTTCACTCGCCGTAGCACCATAACTATATCTCAGATGCAAACGAAACGGTGATTTTTGGAACGAGCAACTCTTCGTCTCCCTATAGAAGTCTAGTCAGAATGTTGGAGGGAGTGTGGAGGGAGAGGGGAGGTGAGGAAGAGGAGGTACTTTTATGGCCAGATTCCCGAACGCGTTTGGATGTATGCACCGCACGCTGACTTAGGCCTCACCCATTTCGACTTTGATTGTATATTTTTGTGTTATATCTTTATATTTTCTCTTTATTCACTTCATTCTCTTTATTCTCTCTCTCTCTCTCTCTCTCACCCCTACTGTCTCTCGCTCGCTCTCTCTCGCTCTCTCTCTCTCTCTCTCTCTCCTCCCTCCCTTGTGTAACTAGGCTGTTTACATTGTTGCCAAATGCCTTGCTCTGTGTTATATCTTTATATTTCATCTTTATTCTCTTCATGTTCTGTATTCTCTCTCTCTCATGCCCGCTCTCTCCCTCTCTCTCTCTCATCCCTCCTGTTTCTCTCTCTCTCTCCTCCCTCCCTTGTGTAATACTAGGCTGTTTACATTGTTGTCAAATGCATTGTTCTTGTCTCTCTCTCTCTCTCTCTCTCTCTCTCTCTCTCTCTCTCTCTCTCTCTCTCTCATGCCCGGGCACTCCCCCTAAACCCTCCTTTCCTCATGCCCGCGGACTCTACCACCAACTTTTGTTTTTTTTTAAAAAGACCTCCGTCTACGTATTGTGAAAAATCTGTTATCCTCCGGCAAATTGTTGGGTTGAGTGAGTGAAGGGGGAGACAGTGAATGAAGGAGGATACATGTTTTTCATAATATTTGTTGCTAGCCCCAAACGCGCGAGCAACTGTGGCTTTCAACCATCCGACACATCCCCCTTTTATTTATGTGCATCACACATGTTACATACAAATAAAGTTTATGTTTTGTTTTACCCTACTGTGGAAAGACTACAGATACACCACTCCTGCCCGGGCCTCACACAGTGGCATGACCCAGTCCAGTCGAACTGAGCTCATGACGCTGGTGGCATTGCCCCGGAGGATAGCCATCCCTAGTCTTTGCTTGAGCCAGAGGGTTTCCCGGGGTTCTCCTGAAACTTCTCTGATTTTACGGCCTATTTCATTCACCATCTTAAGGGTGATAGGGCCGAAGACTCCTGAAGTTTCGAATGCCAGGGGCTCGAACTGACCAGCTGTATTTCTGTATTTCTCTTTCTATCTCACACTCTCTCTCTCTCTCTCTCATATCTTCATCTCCTGTCCTATCTCTCTCTCTCTTTCTCTTTCAAATAGAGATCATGTTTTAGCAAAGTGTGAGTCTACAGAAAACCGATTGTCCCACACAAGGCAGATCCCTCTCACATCCAACCCCTCAGCACTTTTTTTTACAGTGTTTGTTTGCTACTCCAATCACAAACCTGCATCACCTTATTGCAGGAAATATTTTTGTTTGTTAGGTGATATATATTATTTCAACACGTATGCCAAATCACCAAAGGGGTAGTATTATTGACTTATTTTTTTTTTGTGGTGTTCCCAGGAGGTGTAATCCACAGTATGAACAGTGGCGTCACCAGGGGGGGGGGGGCTTGGGGGGGCTTAGCCCCCCAAAATCAAGGACTCAGCCCCCCAAAACTGCCAAAAGTAATTAAAATAAATAAATAAAAAATAAATATTAAATAATGCATAACCAGTTCACCACATTCACCAGCCCTGTATCCAACCCCCCCCCCAATCTACTTTTTTATTAATTGATATATATAGGTTAAATACGAATTGTTTATGTAATGTGAATATTTATTCACAATTTACATAAACCTATGGCTATGACTCAAATCATAATAGTAATATTAGTAAGTTTCCCCTATATTTTCACCAAGCTTGGTTTTCTTTGAAGCTTGAGCCGTTATATTTATTGAAATTATTGGAAATATAAATGCAATATGTATTGTTTTTATGAGATTTATTATATATTTACAATATAATATATTATTTATATTAATCGCAGGGTTTTAAAATTGGTTTATTTTAATTATTTAGTCTAAAAATATACCGGTATATTAATATTATATTATGCATTTTCGAATATTTGGAGAATCGGATTGTTTACGTTGAGAAGTGCCTGAACTGTGGCTGGTATCAGTTGTGTCATGTGTGACAGTGTGTACTGTGTGTTGTAACGTTTTCGGTTTAATTATAATGTATCGAGAACACATTCATTGCCTGTATATACGTTAGGCTATTATGAGCATTAATTTAATACTATGCTAATTTTACCTATGCATTTTTGTTTTTACAGATCTATGACTTAATCAGAAGTAGGCCTAATTATAATCGACTGTAACTTTTGAGTTTTGTGGCTACCAGGTTACCAGCCAGTGCAGAGTGATGAAAAGAACATCTAAAAAGGCTCAGGGACAGGGAGACATAAGGAAATTTTTGTGTACCAAAGATGATGATTCTGTTGATGAAAGACACAAACAAGTGGGTGTTGTTGTGAATGAGGTGCCACTGCCAGGCCCATCATCAACCCCAGATAACCCCCAAGCGGCCCCAACCCCAAGCTGAACCCATTCGAGACACCTCTGAAAGGGTTGAGGACCACAATCCCACTGTAAAAGGTTTCTGTATTATCCTATTCTAGACAAGGTCCTCAGTGAGTTTAGACTCAGATTTGATGAACCGAAGAGTATTCTACTTGGTGTCTCTGCTTGCCATCCATTATCTCCAAATTTCCTTAATGAAACTGATTTGAATTACCTTGCTGACCAGTACTCAGTTGAAAGGGAGAGCCTCCATGCAGAACTCCTTATTGCTCAGAAAACTTTACAGGATGTGAAATCCATTTCCGGTGCTTTGGATAAACTGAAGCCACTGAAGCATGCTTTCACCACACTCTGGACTTTGATGCATTTGGCCCTCACTTTCCCTGTCAGTAATGCCAAATGTGAGAGATCCTTTTCTGTCTTAAAACTGATCAAAACATACCTCAGGGCAACAATGGGACAGGAACGGCTGACCAGTCTAGGTACAATTTCTATTGAAAAGGCTGTGGTGAATTCACTTGATCTTGATTTGGTAGTTGACAAATTTGCATCTCTTCCAATACCGTCACAGTCAGGGTCAGGTGAATCCACCAAAAGGCGTTTGTCCCTTACTTAACATGGGGCATGGTGATTGGTCATGGAATGAAAAGCAATTTAGTTAATTTATCTCATTTACTATATTTTTTTTCTGTTCGACAATTGAATATATGAAATGCCTTGAACTCTGATATTGGAAGTATATAATTAATAATTTGTCACTTCTTTATCAAAAGGAAAAACTAAAGAAACAACCAAAAAATGTAAACGGTGGAAAGCAATAAAACTAAGTAAAATGCAAAACCATCAACAGTTATAATGAACTAGTCATAATTAATCATAAAACGTTTACATTGATTGAAAAGTGAAATTGTGAAATAAAAGACACATATCCACATACCATTAGGCCATGTCACTATATGAAACTTTGAAAGGATATCAGTTTTATAGAATAACAATTGTTTGTAATCTTGTATTTTATCAATAGGCTTATCTAAAGTAATTGCTTTATGATTTGGAGTTAATAAATTGTACTTTTTTGTTTTAAGTGAACTGTTTTGTTTTTCTATCACAGTAATGGAAGAAAAATCTTGCCAATTAAATCTATATAATGGTACAATAATAAAAGTTCTTCAAATTATCCAATTTAATATACTAAGAAATCGCTACAAACTATAGTATATTCATTATAAGTAGGCGAAACATCTAGACCACTTACCTCTATACCTAAGGAAAGACTGGAGTAATCAAACTAATATTTCTACCTTTGGGAAGGGTCAGCCAGGCAATAAGTATGGACATTTACAACCCCTTTGCTCTAGCCATTTAGCGAATTACAAAGGTTAGGGGTCACAATTTCTGGCCTACCTATAATGAATGGACTATAGTATGATAGTATATGAAGAAAAAACTATTCTCTGCACATAGGCTTTATACCCTACAATTACCATTGGCCTTGTAACTTACTGACTGATGCCTGGTATCAGGCTCATCAATATTTATGTGTCATATGTTTCTTACTTATACACATTTTTAGGCCTCAAAAAGGCCCCAGAAACTGCTCAAATTTCAAAATTTTCCGGGGGGGGGGGGGGGAGGGGGGCTTACAGCGCCCCCCCCCCAGACCCCCCAGCTGCTCAGGCTCGCTTCGCTCGCCACCCACCCACATATATCTATGCCAGGGCTATAGCCCCCCCCCCCCCCCCCCAAATTTTACCCCTGGTGACGCCACTGAGTATGAATGAATGTATGTATGAATGAATGACATGGATGTGTGAGGTGGACCAAGAACAAGATGGATGGATGAGATTCGAAACTTACGGATGTAATGGGTGATCTTACTGATGATGATGAATGCACTTGTGTTTGGGTAGTGTGCTTATTTCACCATATGAATGATTGAATGACATGAATTCATGAGGTACTTTGAAATAGATGAATGAATGATTGAATGAAGTTATGAATGATTGGCAAGAAGGGAGGAGGTCTAGAAGCGTTCCAGTGTGTGGTAGTCGGTGTAGCAAGGAATAGCGCAGAGTCCCACATTACACTGACTACACATGGACGAGACTTCCCTCCTGTGTCGGGGCCTCCTTGTCGTTTGACTGCAGACGTGGCACTGCTTCTTTCCGGCCTTTCGGCCAGCTAGGATTTGTGCTTCTGTGCGGGGGACATGCACAAGCCTGTGGGTTACGAGGTAGCCCCGGCACTAAAGGCGGTCAGGCATATCCACCATCGCCCTCGCAGGTGGTACCGCATGTGTGGTTCCGTGCTTACTGAGGATGGCAACGATGATTTCCTTGGCGAACTGCCTTAGAGAGGTCCTCTTTCCTGTCCGCGTCATCCAATTGTATGCGTACAGGATAGTGGCATCAAGAAGATGGAGTACGACCTTCTTGTACCATTCACAGGTCTTTCTAAGGCAGCCAACAGCAATGATTTGCATATCACTCTTGTCCACCAACCGCATGTTCACATTGTACTCCAGAACAGCGTCAGGTTTGGAGACAACAACTTGAACCCTGTTGCCTGTGATAGGATCCTGCAGGTATCTCCTCTTCCCGCTATCTAGCAATGCAGACTTGTGGTAGGTGAAGAGGACATTGACTGGCTTTGTGTCATGCCAACAAATAGCCAGTATGTTCTCACTGCTGCTCTACTTCCGCATGACGTCTCCTTTCCGTGTCTTTTCAAACTTTGGCCAGTGTTTCCTCTTTACCCTAACAGTTCCACAGCTTTCCGTTCTCCCTGCAAGGAGATATCTGGCAAGGAGAGGAGAGGTGTAGAAGTTGTCCGTGAACAGGATACGGTCGGCATCCATATACGGCTCCATCAGTGTCTTCACAACCGACCCTGAAAGACCCAGAGGGTCGTTCGGAATGTCCACATCAGTAGCGGTGTATATGATAAGGTCCAGCACGTATCCTGTCTCGCAGTCACATAGGACAAAGAATTTGACCCCGAAGCAGTGACGCTTCGACGGAATGTACTGCCGGAAAGAGAGACGTCCCCAGAAGAGGATCAAGGACTCATCGATCACGACATTCTGGAAAGGTTTGAAAAACCGGCGAAACTTGTCCAGGAGGCTGGTCAGGAATGGCCGTATTTTCCAGATCTTGTCAGCTCCGTGTGCCTCAGTATCATCCACAAAATGCAAGCATTTCAGAATATGCCTATACCGGTCCCCTGGCATGTAATTATTGAACCATGGCATTGATAGGATGTCATGCATGATCCAATAATCCAACATGTTGTGCTTCTTGATGTGGGGCATGAGCATGGTAAGGGCAAAAAACACGAGGAGATCAGCAATGTCAATGTCTGTCCATCTCCGCATGTTGGACGATTTCATTTCTTCGGCGTGCTGCTGTCCATAACGGTTTGTCTCTGTGACAATGTCCCCGAGCAATTGGTCGTCGAAGTATGCCCGGACGTAATCATAAGGAGAATCATTTTCCGAGCAGGGAAAGGCAGGCTGGATGCCGTTCGTTGTCCTGTCAAACAGGGGTGGAACACCAGGCATATCCTGAGGCTGGCAATCCTCCCACTGAAAGACAGGTGGCTCGTCACCCGGCCTCCTGCCCCTCCCGGCCCCTCTTGCCCTTGCTTGGCCGCGGAGCTGGCGTCCACCTCCTCATGCCCTTCCCCGGGCACCTCGCTGTGTCGGTCCCCTCCCACCTCCTCTTGGTAATGGCTGTGGCTGTGCCTGCGCCTGCTGTGCCTGCCCGCCTTCTGAGTCGCTTTTCGCCGCGGGGGATATCCTGGCTTCAGGTGAATCGGGAGAGATTAGGCCGGCATCGCTTTCGGCCAACTCCAGCCGACGCCTGGTCCTCCTCATCCGCGGCATCTCGGGTGCCGTTGATAACACGGGGGGAGGAGCATCTGCAGCTGGTGTTGAGGTCGATGGACCAGGCTGTGCATGGGCGGGGGTAGTTGGTAGCTGGTCTACCCCCGAGATGTTCGCGAGCGGCATCACTGGAGGGTCTGATACAGCTCGCTGCCTGGATGGGCCTGGCTGTGGGGACAATGACCTGGTGCGTTTGACCGGTCTGGTGTTGCCTATGAAAATTGTGGGAATGGTATTTTGTGCGAGGTTTATTTGTAATGATTGTAGAGTGAGTATTCAGAAGTAGTATGTCACCATGGGCAGCAGCCACTTTTCACCAGACTGTGTAGAAGGCTATGTGTGTATGGCAAGGAAGATAAGAGGACAAAAATAAAAAATAAATTGCTAATAGCAACACCACACACGTACACAGGCTTTCAGAGGCAATGCCATAAATATGCTTGCAAAATTACTAAAGTTAGTCTTTTTCTCTCTGGATAATGGACCAAAAGAGAGCTTCAGGATAAAATTAGATAGACATATGGACGAGATGGGTTGGATGTGAGAGGGATCTGCCTTGTGTGGGCCAATCGGCTTTCTGCAGGCTCACACTTTGCTAAGACATGATATCTATTTGAAAGAGAAAGAGAGAGAGAGATACTTGGGGTTGGATGTGAAAGGGATATGCCTTGTGTGGGCCAATCGGCTCTCTGCAGACTCACACTTTGCTAAGACATGATCTCTATTTGAAAGAGAGAGAGAGAAAGAGAGAAAGAAAGAAAGAAAGAAATACAGTAGTGAACTGATGAACAGAGCTGCTTGGTGGTAGCGCCCGGGGCATGAGATAAGAAAGGAGGGTAGGGGAGTGCCCCGGACATGGGGGAGAGAGAGAGAGAGAGGATAATTGGTTTTTCACAAAACATAGACGGAGGTCTTTTGAAAAAAAAAATAATAATAACTTCACCCTATGCGTAATACTCTCTCTTTCTCTCTCCTTCTTCCCTCTCTCCCTCCTCCCTCCTCTTCTTTCTTCCGCGTGCTAAGATCCCACCTACCCACAACCCTCTAGTAAAGGCCTGCCAGCTCGGACCTTTAAACTGGTGTGACGTAGAGACAAGAGGGTTCATCCGCTACCCTTCTGACCATCACCTACCCTTGACCCTTCACTCTTTAGGGCCTTTCCCCACGACCTTTACCGACCCATATTGACCCTTTTCGTTTATCTGTATAATGGTCATTCTAGGTCGGGAAAAGTCGTAGGGAAAGCTTTTACGATGTGTAACCCCTTTTGTACCGGCTACGTCTTTTTCATTATATTCTAGCTATATTTAGATGATTTAATGCAGCTTAGGAAGGATCTATAGTAGCTAAAAGGATCGATTGAGATAGTTCGAAGCCATATTATTGCTAGAGATTCTTCCTAAACTGAATACAATCGACTAGTAGCAGCAATAATACAACACAAAGCATGTCGCCGGTACAGTAGGGGTTCATTTACAAACGCAGTCAGTCGCGGGTTTGATGCAAGCTATTTGGCTAGGCGAAGTTCAAAAGAATCATTGGTGCTGTAGTCTATAACGTCTATAAGCAACATGATCTGACATTTTTGCTGAGGTTGCAAATTACATTGAGATCTTTCATATCTGGTGGACTGTGATACATATGAATTCACCATTTAAAGGGTGTGGACTCGACAACAAATATGCTTATCTTTTGACTAGTTATGAACAAGAAAATACTTGCTACACATTTTTAAATATTTTCTATAATGGGCTTGAATTATGGGATAGTGATTAAGATGCGAGTGGGAATTAAGCTGACAAGGGAAACATTCACTGCCTTGAAACATACCACACATGCAGACAAATTATTGTATACATTAACTAAATATGGACTATATATTAACAGGACATTTTCAAACAGATCACCTTGAAGCTAGATTTGGACAATATCGCCAGCTTGCAGGAAGTCAATATACTATATCAATTAGACATGTCTTTGAATGTGAAAAAATCAGAATGATGTCCGTACTGAAAATTAATTTGCCATTTCATAACCAAAATTTGAATCTAAAGATATTTAATGAAACAAACTGGGAAGAAATGGAAACCTCAAATCGGTTAGACTTTCAAACCATAGTTTTAGATATCTCTAATAATGATGTTGAACAATGCGCTGACATACTAACAGTTATTACACACTTAGCAGGTTACTGTTGCTACTAAGTATCCAAAAAACCGAAATGTAGTTCTTGCAATATGTTAGTTAGTTTGTGTACAGAGACTGACACTGAAATACCTGACCATCATGATTATATCCACGGAATAAGTAGAGGATCCTTAATATATCCAAATGACATAACAACAACCATTATCATGTATAATTATATCAGCATTACAACATTCACTCAACACCCTTCATTTGCTACTTCACTTAATCAGCGGAAATTGACAATGGAGTTAACAATGCAAGCTCTTGCCAATGATGATGCTCTCTTTCCTAATGAATTCTGTGATAGTGGTCATGAAATAGAAAAGGTTGAAAACTTGTTGATTTGGGCTTCCTCAAATACTCTTTTAAATAATTATTGTGCAAAAGAAAATAACTTGATAACACAAACCAAGTCTGCAAGTAAGAAGAGGAAGCTCCAAACACTTGCATAATTCTATCAATATATTGTATAGTATTCTATCAACAGATGTAGTGAATCAGTCATTTGCAATATAATCATTATTTCGTAACCTTTTATCAACTTATTCTTCCTCTTTCCAAAACTCTTTAGTCTCCTACTTATCTGTAGCCATCATTCATGACTACTGTAAAATTAAATTATCGGTATATCCAAACTACTTGTTATCATAAATAAATTTTAACAAATGTGTAAAACGTTCTATAACCTATACCGTGCTATATATAAGTGATTAATGGAAAACTTGAGCTTGAATATAATAATAATAATAATAATAATAATAATAATAATAATAATAATAACACAAATCATAGCCTACTATCATAAAAGTAAAAAGTATAACAAGAATACTCGTATAATCAAAGCTAGGTATTATGCAACCTGGAAAATGATATCAATATAACAACAGTATCAGTATTAATATAAAAACATATCCTAGTACCGGTAGCTTACTTATTACTAAGGAACAAATACAAATACTAATGCATACATTGAATATTAATGATAGATACATGTAGGCTACAATTTAGAAGTCAAGACATTATAACAAATACTACTATTATTATTATCACAAACAAACAATAATAACAATATAAAGTGGTGATAACTTAGACCACGCTGTTGTTACGACCGGGCACTCGGGTACACTAGGGCTCTTACACAGGACTCGAGTATGGCTCGCTGCCACAACGGAAACACACGATCCCAACCCCAGAGTACTGCCAGCCGAACAAAAAACGCCACTACCCTCCAGAGTTCTATCTGCTATAACGGGGTATACAAGAACTCGGTACTAGCGTTTCACACAACAGACTAATAACAAGACGGGAGTTATCTAGTCTGGTCAACAATCAAACAAAGAAGAAAGTACTACAACACTAAAGAATAGTGTTGGCCGAAGCCGAAGTAATCCACCCTTGAACTAAGAACTTAAGAAGTCCTCCACCCTCTACTTCGGATCGGCACTATTACGTTACGTTAAACAATAGTCCTCGAGCATCAAGCAAGGAATCTTCTGATAAGTTAGATGCTTCTCGAATACTCGTAAGAAGTAAGTATCGGATTTTGAACAGCAATTTAATGAATAACTCACTGGTAATTAAAGGCTTTAAATTGACATAAGAAGAATTATAAGAATAAGCAATAGGATATGGCAAACATTAAGAAGAAGTACTCCGACAATGCACTGGCAATAGCCTACTAAGATTGTGCTCGTGGGCCACTAATCTCTGAAGTAGCTAAGCGTGCCACACATGAAATCAATAGTGCTTAAACAATAATATACATAAGGAGAAGCTTCAATACTATGCTGTATCTGCTGGTCGAGCAAAGTCTAGCTGGGATATCTAAGGTTAAGAGACAATGGCTGAGCAAGCGGCTCGTAGCCTAGCGAGGTCCTTAAGACTGTGCGGCCAAATTACGGTAATTGACGGGATGCTCTCTTGAGAGATCCAGATCACTAGTATCTGGTTCTCTCCTGGCGATCCTCTCAAAGTCAAGCAAATGAGATAGCACAGTGTTGGGTGGCACAGGCAAAAGCCCTCACTCGCAACACAGTGCTAAACTCCCACGGTACACAATCAAAAAGACCCCCCAGGCTTCCCACGTCTCCGTTGCAATTGTGCTGGTTCAACCAACCTAGCACTCATAGGAAATCACAACTCGAGGAACCCTATCCCAGTCTAGCATTACCTAAACCAGCAGAAAACAGGAACATGAATAATAGTACACAGGGAAATACATATACGAGTGCAACAAACATCAATCAATCCTATTCTAGTTAACCCTTCCAAAAATAGGCTATCTAACAGGCACTTATCTCGTGAGAACTCAAGCGATAATACTTTGGCTGACTAAATCTGCACCAAAGGGGTCATTGAGGTTATAAACAGGGACGAGAAGAGAAGAAGGTAGGCTGTTCAGAGAGTAGAGAAAGTTCACATCAGTCGGAAGAATATGGATAGTTGCAAGGGATATGAGAGGTCGCTTTGCCTGATGAGTTCTGATCTAAAAATGGCGAGACCTCCCTTTTTATACTCGGCCCCGTAGCGAGCATAACGGCAATCATGACGTCACATTCGCTCTCTCAATCTGGGATCGACAAAGGATTCCCATGCTCTGGATGAGGGGGGAGGGAGGGGGGAAGGAGGGAGGAGGGAGTGAGGCCTACACACCTCGTGGCGCGCACACTGTCCTCCGTTACATAACTCGCTCTCTCTCATCACATCATTATATATATATAAATCTCCCACACACAATACTTATATATAATGATTTAAAATAGAACTCGTTGACTTAGAAGAAAACAAAATACATAATGATAATACTTATAGTACAACGGTTCACATAAACTGAGTTAGGAAACTCTACACAGACTACAGCCAAAGTTCCTGCCCTGACGATCCTAGCGAGGGTGGGGCCTGACTGGGCGTTCTGTACAGCATGCTCATACTCGACATGCGTCACACCTCCCCCAAGATTTTACTTGCTCAACCCTGAGCTAAAATCTGATATACAGAACCCCATCAAACCCCTCACACCCAGCGACCGCATGGCACTAAAACAACGCTGAGTTTATCACTAAAACACATCTTATAAAAAAAAAAATTCACATTTCATAACTCCTCCCAACAATAGTAAAAGACACAATATCATGCTCCCAGAGCGAGCTTACAGCAGCTCAGCCGTTTGATAGTTCGTGGACTACTCAAACCTTATAGGCTATGACAAACTTATACAATTATCTTCATCAAAAAGAAAGAGTTTTTATATGATTTTTATATTTTAATATGTTTTTTCCCGGCTGCACTATAAGGGCAGCCTATTTTCTTCTATACCAAACGCTCAACTCCTGCTTTACGACCCAATACGCTGGGCTACAACCGCGAGCCAACAAGCACCAAGCGCAAAATACTACTCAAACCAAAGCAGGAGGCTACCCGTGTGTCAATTTACCCAGGATCATATACCCCTGAACGACCACATGCAACCTCGTTGTCACAACCGGCAATATGGCTTATGTCCAGGTTATATACCAATAACCTTAGTGACCACCTGGTCAGCCTCATATTCCGATTGTGAAACGGGTCCAAGATCTTGAGAGGGTAATGATCTGGGTAAACTACACCGACCGGACCATAGGCTGGAACATAGATCTCGAAATGCCCCAGCGCATCATTGTCCTTTTCACTTTCATTCATTAGGCTCTGACACGTTGCTGGTGCATTCTTAAGTCCGTCAGGCACAACATTGCACTGGTAGTTACTCCCGTCCACAACAAAACCACATACCTCTTTAGCACGCTCGGACAAAGTTACAAGCAACGACCACTCACGACATTCCTTATCCCTCAGATCCTTCGTCCACACGTAATCCAGCTCTGCTTGCACCATAGGCTGTCGAGCAGGATTTATACGGCAGGGAATTAAACTGAGCCTTGCACTATCTCCAGCCTGCATGTCGGATTCTACCCCGTACCTCAGGCCTGGAGAAGCAACAAACATGCGAAAGTACTGCCATAGCCTAGTAAATAACTGCCTTGCACTGTCTCCACGAACAACATGCCTTGTGCCCTCCCACAACCCAGCCGAGACCGCAGCTTCTAACCTGTAGTCTCCCTCCTTCTCCACCTTCGTCCCTAGAACAGCCAGGTCATGAGAGGGACAATCAGTACCACCCGTGCAGTCACTCCCACAGTTCATTATAGCTAAGGCTTCCCCGCCGATACCGTACATGCGCACCCCCACATTCCTTGTGACGACATCTGCCTGCGCAGCATCACCGCTTTTAGCGACATGGCCAGATACAGTCGGTCTGTGGTAGGGCTGTTGCATTAGACTAGAGCAGCATTGGGAGGCTATGTGACGACCGGGCACTGCGATACCACAGCCGACCCTACCAATCTGCTCAATGTCCTCCTTTTGACCACCACCCTTGGCAGCCATGGGTCGACCCTGACCTGGCAACCATGCCAAGGCCTCGCCGCCCACCTTAAACCACCGAAACAACGAGGCTAACGGTCTTTTAACAGTCACATGACCTGCCTGCGGAACATCTCGCACCGCCCGAGTTGTGAGACTCAGGGGCTCGGCACGACCAGTGGGGTATGAACCGAGCTGGTGCTGGAGTGCTGCACACTGCTGCTCAGACAGGTGCTCTAGCGCTTCCACAGCCACCAGACTCGTGTCCCCCGCCCACTGCTTCGCCGAGACATGACAATCCCTACTCTCCTCCACCTGTGCCCTACTGCCCCCCTCTCCTTCTCCACCTTGGCCGCGGCAGACCAACGCAGGGACAGTAGGCTGCTCAGGTGGTTGCCTCACAAACTCCTCCAACAGGTTCACATGACATGCTTCCCCGTCCTCGTGTTTAATCTCGACAGCACCATTACCACACTTCTGAACTTCCGGATCCTCCAACTGCAGTTTACAAATATCTGAGGGAACCAACCTGTCTAGATGCTTCCGAAGCAACCCAAGTCCTTCCCCAATATCAAACTGAGCAACCCTTTTTTCTCTCCGTGTGCAACGTTGCTGCCCCGGAGTCTCTTCCGGCCCTACCTCCTCACTAACTGTGACAGGTCCTGGGGCCTCTCCAGACTCCAACATAGGTGCCAATACTAAATCACCCAGGAGAGCCGCCGAGTCAAAACTCTTAAAACCAACTCCAGCTTTAGCCTCCTCCTGTTGATCGTTCCTCTGCTGGTCTGAAGACGGAGGACTAGGCTGTGACACTTTATCTGCCCGAGCTCGGGTGACAACACACGCCATGGGTTGTGTCTGGCACCGCTCGACACACTCTTGTTCTCCCCCACTCACGTCGGCCGGCCTCTCGGCAACGACTAAGGGTAGAACCTCAGAAGCGGGCATTGCAAAGTCGTTGCCGAGAAGAAGGTCGACGCCCTCCACTGGCAGTTTCTCCACAATCCCAACATCCAATTCACGTGCCACACCATCCACCTCCAACTCCAACCGCACCAGCGGGTATGACCGAGTTGCATTAATACCCTGCACCACTACCACCCGAGCCGCATTTATAGGGTAGCCAGTCAAATTGTTCATCAGAGTCTGGGAAGCACCTGTATCACGCAAGACCTCTACTCCATGCTTGCGCCCCGCCCACATCACGCAACCCCGTCCTCTATGGTCGCAAAAAACATCCTGAGCAGGGTTCGAGCCTCTCAGGTGTTTCTGCATTGGCTGTGCCTCAGCCTCTGACGAACTGCCCCGGGCAAACTCAGAAGACTTCGGAGACACACCAATGTTGCAGGCCAAAGACACAGCTGCTGTAGGTGGTTTGCTAGGACAGACTCTTGCAAAGTGCCCCTTTTCATGACAAAGATAACACTCCAACTCCCCTCTGGGCTTCCCTTGGTACTGGGAAGGGCCCGGCCCCTTCTTAAATGGGACGGTGTTAGTCTTGTGGTCAGTCTTGGTATCATAGCTCTTGTACTTGTTTGCATAATGTATATCACTAACTCGGGGGGGTGGGGTGTCACGCCCCTTGTTACCTGCCTCACTACGCTGGGCAGACCCGCACCCACGAATTAATGATAGCCGGAGGTCAGCCATCTCAGCTGCCTCCTGTAGAGTTTTAGGGTTCTTTTCTTTAATAGTTAAAGTCATATCTGCACCAGTACACTTATAAAACTGCTCGAGCAGAAACAGCTCAGTCAACTGTTCGGCCGTCTCAGCTTTCTCAGAACGTGTCCAGTTAGCAAGTGCATCTTTTAAGTCCCGGGCATGTTCAAGAAAGGTCGCCTCCCTAGTCTTCGTAACACCCCGAAACTTCAATCGATATGTTTCTGGTTGCAACTCGTATGCCCGTAGGACAGCTCTCTTCAATACTGGGTAGTCAATGCAAGACTCTAAAGGCAGTGCATCATAAGCCTTCAGACCCTTACCCGTAAGTCTTGAGGAGACCAGAGCTGCCCACTTCTCTTCAGGCCAATTATGCTCCCTACACTTCTTCTCAAAACGATTAAAAAATTCTGTGACTTCAGTTTCACTAAATGCCGGCACCAATTTGACTAAGTGAGACAAGGACTGTTCTCTTACTTGGCCCTCCCGGCCCATCCGAATCCCTGTCGACTCTGCACGAGTCTTATCTAAGTCTATCTGAGCACAATATTTCTCGGAGTCGTATCTAAGCTCAGCCTCGTGCCTCCTAATCTCAGCCTCAATCTCCTTCTCCTGCTTCCTAGACTCAGCCTCAATCTCCTTCTCCTGCTTCCTAGACTCAGCCTCAATCTCATACTTCCTAGACTCAATTTTAGCAAGCTCAAGTCTAAATATCATATCTGGAGACAGGCAGGAAGAGGGAGCTGCCACTACTGAAGGAGGGGGGGCAAGAACTGGGGAACCACCATACGCACCGCCCGAGGGCACTCCAATCTTCCAATGCTCATCCCTCTGTGGGAGAGTGCTAACCTCCGGCAACTGAGTGGACGGCACTGTGGGAGTCGAGTGAGAGGGGATCTGGGGAGGAACCCCCCCAAACGCCCTCTCCTCCGAAACCCCATGTCGCCCACGCAACACCCAGGAAATCAGCTCCCCCTTGGACATCCCTCCTACATTGGATAGACCCAAAACCTTGGCTATCAGGTGCAAGCCATAAACATTCACCCCAGTCAGCCTCTCCTCCGTCACGTGGTACCGCTTACTCACAAAAAGTCTAGCATCCTCCTCACTAGTTACTAACGGCACCTCCTCACTTAGCATCTCTCGCTCCTCGTCAGTACTAGGGCCCGACATACTGAAGTTCACCAAAAAATTCTCGAGACAAAAGTGTTAAACTCCCTTATGCAAGCACTAATTACTAAATTAACTGGAGTCTCTTAAATGCTCTCCTAATTGCCTTACAAAAAAAAATATTCTTCAATATGTACGCTAAAGTACGAACAAACAAATGTTGTACAACTCTGCAAAAAAAAATTATACTGTTCACAAAATCCTAAGCAAGGTCGCCATTTGTTACGACCGGGCACTCGGGTACACTAGGGCTCTTACACAGGACTCGAGTATGGCTCGCTGCCACAACGGAAACACACGATCCCAACCCCAGAGTACTGCCAGCCGAACAAAAAACGCCACTACCCTCCAGAGTTCTATCTGCTATAACGGGGTATACAAGAACTCGGTACTAGCGTTTCACACAACAGACTAATAACAAGACGGGAGTTATCTAGTCTGGTCAACAATCAAACAAAGAAGAAAGTACTACAACACTAAAGAATAGTGTTGGCCGAAGCCGAAGTAATCCACCCTTGAACTAAGAACTTAAGAAGTCCTCCACCCTCTACTTCGGATCGGCACTATTACGTTACGTTAAACAATAGTCCTCGAGCATCAAGCAAGGAATCTTCTGATAAGTTAGATGCTTCTCGAATACTCGTAAGAAGTAAGTATCGGATTTTGAACAGCAATTTAATGAATAACTCACTGGTAATTAAAGGCTTTAAATTGACATAAGAAGAATTATAAGAATAAGCAATAGGATATGGCAAACATTAAGAAGAAGTACTCCGACAATGCACTGGCAATAGCCTACTAAGATTGTGCTCGTGGGCCACTAATCTCTGAAGTAGCTAAGCGTGCCACACATGAAATCAATAGTGCTTAAACAATAATATACATAAGGAGAAGCTTCAATACTATGCTGTATCTGCTGGTCGAGCAAAGTCTAGCTGGGATATCTAAGGTTAAGAGACAATGGCTGAGCAAGCGGCTCGTAGCCTAGCGAGGTCCTTAAGACTGTGCGGCCAAATTACGGTAATTGACGGGATGCTCTCTTGAGAGATCCAGATCACTAGTATCTGGTTCTCTCCTGGCGATCCTCTCAAAGTCAAGCAAATGAGATAGCACAGTGTTGGGTGGCACAGGCAAAAGCCCTCACTCGCAACACAGTGCTAAACTCCCACGGTACACAATCAAAAAGACCCCCCAGGCTTCCCACGTCTCCGTTGCAATTGTGCTGGTTCAACCAACCTAGCACTCATAGGAAATCACAACTCGAGGAACCCTATCCCAGTCTAGCATTACCTAAACCAGCAGAAAACAGGAACATGAATAATAGTACACAGGGAAATACATATACGAGTGCAACAAACATCAATCAATCCTATTCTAGTTAACCCTTCCAAAAATAGGCTATCTAACAGGCACTTATCTCGTGAGAACTCAAGCGATAATACTTTGGCTGACTAAATCTGCACCAAAGGGGTCATTGAGGTTATAAACAGGGACGAGAAGAGAAGAAGGTAGGCTGTTCAGAGAGTAGAGAAAGTTCACATCAGTCGGAAGAATATGGATAGTTGCAAGGGATATGAGAGGTCGCTTTGCCTGATGAGTTCTGATCTAAAAATGGCGAGACCTCCCTTTTTATACTCGGCCCCGTAGCGAGCATAACGGCAATCATAACGTCACATTCGCTCTCTCAATCTGGGATCGACAAAGGATTCCCACGCTCTGGATGAGGGGGGAGGGAGGGGGGAAGGAGGGAGGAGGGAGTGAGGCCTACACACCTCGTGGCGCGCACACTGTCCTCCGTTACATAACTCGCTCTCTCTCATCACATCATTATATATATATAAATCTCCCACACACAATACTTATATATAATGATTTAAAATAGAACTCGTTGACTTAGAAGAAAACAAAATACATAATGATAATACTTATAGTACAACGGTTCACATAAACTGAGTTAGGAAACTCTACACAGACTACAGCCAAAGTTCCTGCCCTGACGATCCTAGCGAGGGTGGGGCCTGACTGGGCGTTCTGTACAGCATGCTCATACTCGACATGCGTCACACTGTACAAGTAGTATAATATGGTCAGTGACTGGCAGACGTCTCGAATTAATTAAAATATCATGGAAAAAGTCAAAGATGAAGGCGTTGCCAGTGGTCGCCAGCCAGAACCTTACCACTCCTAGCCCCTTTGGTTACTACTATACGTCACGTCACGGACCAGCCGGCAGGCCTTTACTAGAGGGTTGTGACCTACCCCTTCCCACCTCTTTAACGCACAAGCTTGCCTTCCCCCTCCCCTCTTCTGCATTTCTTCCCCCCTAATTTTAGGTCAACTACTCCCCTCGTTCGAGAAAGATAGGTAACCCCACCAAAGGTGATTTAGTTAGAGACAAGGGGTAAAATAAATCCAATTTCATAAATTAATTATAAAATCAACCAATCACGACACACACTTTTTGCGTATATTTGAGGGTAGTAGATAATTAGGCTTGGGTGTGAAAGGGATCTGCCTTGTGTGGGACAATCGGCTTTCTGCAGACTCCTACTTTATAACTAAGACATGATTTATTTGAAAGAGAGAGAGAGAGTGAGAAAGAAAGAAAGAAATAAAGTAGTGAACGTGATGAACAGAGCTGCTTGGTGGTAGCGCCCGGGGCATGAGATAAGAAAGGAGGGTAGGGGAGTGCCCCAGGCATGGGAGAGAGAGAGAAAGATAGAGAGAGGATAATAGGTTTTTCACAATACATAGACAGAGGTCTTTTGAAAAAAAAAAAAAAAAAAAAACTTCACCCTATGCGTAATAGGGTCTCAACTGCAGACATGCTTTGCCTTCTTAGCATCAAATCAACCAAGCTACAGACCAACATGGTGAAACACATACAATAGCACTGGATATATCAAAGGCATTTGATAGAGTCTGGCATCAATCCTTATTGTCGAAGATGTCACACTACGGCCTTGCATCATTAGTTCCACTAATTTCTTCTTATCTTCATAACAGAAAAATATGTGTAATGGTAGATGGCCTTTATTCTCAATTTCACTCAATAAATGCTGGTGTTCCCCAGGGATCAGTTTTGGCCCCAATTCTGTTCCTCATTCATATCAATGATCTCATATCTACCACTCATAATCCAATACATTCCTACGCAGATGACTCAACACCACAGTTCCTTCACATTTACCAATTCTGTCACCCAACCCGATCTTATAAATTCAAAAATAAACACTGCAATTTCTCTGAACCAGGACCTTTCTAGAATTAATGGATGGGGACAAAAGAATCTAGTTTCCTTTAATGCACAGAAAACCAAGTACATTCAATTTTCTAACCGACAGAATCTCACTGACTCCCATATGTTTTTTAATGATGTAAATATTCCCACTTTCCCTAGTATTGACATTCTCGGTGTAACATTAACTACTAACTTGAGCTGGACACATTATGTTAGAAGCATTGCTAAGAATGCCTCTAAAAAACTGGGACTCCTGTACAGAGTTCGAGAATTCTTCACTGACGAGCAGTTGGCCGTGATATATAAAAGTCATGTGCGTTCTCAGATGGATTACTGTTCACCTCTGTGGGGTGGAAGTGGAGTGGTTGCATTGAGGCAGTTGGACAAAATTCAAAATAAAGCTATTAGATTAATCAATAACCCTGCAATCACACAGGACCTTCCTACATTATCCATACGAAGAAACGTTGCATCCCTTGCATTATTCTACAGATATTTTCACAGCAATTGTTCCGAGGAACTTGCTTCAATTGTGCCGCCTCTCCACATCTTTCCCCGTAGAACTAGGGCAGCTGAGAGCGCCCATAAATTTACACTTTCTCCTCCACAATGCAGAACTTCTGCTTATCAGAATTCATTTATCCCCAGAGCTACTACTCTTTGGAATTCACTTCCCTCGAATTGCTTTCCACAAACTTACAATCTACAAATGTTTAAATCCAGTTGTTACAAACATTTTATGAATGGAGGATGCCTTTAGGCACATGGACCTTTTTGTTTTATCTGTGTTTTTCCTTCCTCCGTTCATTGTCTCTTAAAAAAAAAAAAAAAAAAAACGCTCTCTCTCTCTCTCCTCCCTCCTCTTCTCTCCTCCACGTGCAAAGATCCCCCCTACCCCCTTCTGCTTTTCTTCCCATAATCCATCACAAAACCCACTTGTTGCGTATATTTGAGGGTAGTGTTACGTCCTGGGATATATAAACACTGGGCTCTTTCTATTGGACTAGGTATGCGGCAACAAGCAACAACGGAAAACGCTAGATCCAACCCTTATCTATAAACCCAGGCAATAAACCACCCTAAACCGTCAAGAGTCCTGCCTGGACAACGAGGTATCCTATGACTCGGTTACAGGGTGCACGCACTATAGGCTGCTGATAGTCAAGCAGGCTATATAAAAGATCACACAATTAAGTTGACTTAAAGCTTCAAGGAAAAGATAGATAACGGAATTAAATTGCAGAAACAATTTAATAACAAACTAGAAGAAAGTACATTTAACGTTACGTTAATTAATACAACTAATCACCCCTGCGTGAAAGAAGGTGAAAGCAAACAGTCCTCAAAACATCGTACAGGTAGATAAGATGCAGGTTTCTAAACTGCATGTGGCTACTGTAGGATCTGATGCTTAGCAAAGAAAGTACGTTACGGATTTAGAGAACTCCTAACTCATAAGCAGGAATAAATACTAGTGATAGGCCATACAGTGTATAATGGCATAGGTATAATTAAATAAAGGCAGCAACTCGCAACATAACCACATACAGGTGTGCTTCTCACTCTTAGTCAGGCAAGCCTGCTCGGACAGAGTCTCTAAGCCACACCCTGACTCACAATGCTCACAAAGACGGTAAACTGTGGCACAATAACAAGCATACAGAGATGATAAACCACTAGCTGTTAATCTGCCAGCCGGCAGAGGTCTAGCAGGAAGGATATAGGCTTCGGATACCCGGGCTGAGCCACCTGCTCTAGCCTAGGGACGTTCCCAAGTCTGTGCGCCAAATTACTCTAATTGAAATGGTGCTCTCTTGAGAGACTCAGATCCCAAGTATATGACTCTCTCCTGGCGACCCAAAAACAAAAGCAAGACGTGCTAGCGCAGTGCTGAGTGGACTAGGCAAGGGCCCTCACACAACACAACACTAGACACACAGGGACACAGACAAGAAAATGCCCCCAGACTCCCACGGGTATCCTAGTAAAGTCGTGCGGGTCCACAGGACTCGCACCAGCAGACTTTACTTAAAGGATCGCAAAAAGCCTCCCCTCCGGTCTAGCCCCTGCTAACCTGCCATAAGAACACACTAGCAAGCATGAAACCACCAAATATGAGACAACAAAAAAGGTTCCTAGGTCTCATTAACAATTACATCTCTGCATAAGGCCCAAAATCCTATCTAGTTATCTGAGAGCTCGTCGTTAATACAATAATAGATATAAGGTCTATCAAGGGCATGGGATAATTAAATAGATTGGTGAAGTAGTGGAAGGAAGGTATACAAAGTAAGAGAGAAAGTTTCTAAGTCGGGTTGAGAGGGATAGATATCAAGGTGGTCCGAAGGGTACGACAGTGAGGTGAGCTCTAAGTCTTGAATCTGTCTGGACCCCACCCTAGGCATGCGAAATACATCCCATGCTTGGCAACACTCAACACTGTTGCCGGGTCAAAATCCTCTACCCCTTGCGTGAGTCGAAACTAAGCCTAACGTTGCGATCAGATTGGCAACATCAGGCTCGTCCCAAGCTAGTCTCTCCACGCCCGCGCAAAGCAACGTCCCCCAGCCGGTCTCTCTCTCCCGCTCGTCTCCTCCCACTCTCACTAGACTTACATCTTATATATTATAATGAAACAATCAACTATCGAGAATAAAATATACTAAGATGCGTTGGTTAAGAATAAGGGCAGCTTCAAGCTGTGAAACAACATAAGAATATCCCAGACATTAGTTACATTGTCGTAGGATATATACTAAGGAAAAGCCGGCCGGCCGGCTGCCGCCAGCCGGTTTCTAAACGGCTGGGCAGCCGACACTCGCGCATGCCCGCACGTGGACACTTAACTAAGTTCTTCATATCTAACAGAAAGCTTATCATAGTACCACACACTGTTGCGACACAAGGCACTATATATAAAAAAAATAAAGACTGTTGCACTCCACCGAGCAAGTTCAACTAACTTAGCGACAATAAGCGAAAACATTCAACTTAGATACTGCTACAACATCTTATACAAAATTCTACACGTTATAAAAATAAAGAGTTTTTATAAGGTTTTTTATTTTTTTTTAATTTTTTTTTGGCGGCTGCACTTACAGGGGCAAGCCTATTTTACTCCACTCTCAACACACACTGACTGAACGGCGAGGGTTCTCCTGCAAACAAACCCTCCCGTGACAAACAATCAGCCAAAACATTATCAGTGCCCTTAGCATGCCACACATCCAACTTGTGTCCCGGCAGCAAAACAACACCTGGCACTGATAAACTGCCCAGTTCATCACAAGACTGGCATTTCTCTTCGCTCTTTCCGGCAACGGGGCCTGCCAATAACCTTTCACTAGTTCTACCTTCGTGATAGGCGATGCAGCCCCGAGGCGGTCTATGGTGTCGTCAACTCTCGATAAGGTATAGGCGTCTGTCAGGGATAATGCACACACACTCTCGCAATCAACACACTCACTGATCTTGCCACTTAACACAGGTTGCAAAGTTACAGGCAACGACCACTCACGACATTCCTTATCCCTCAGACCCTTCGTCAACACGTAATCCAGCTCTGCTTGCACCACAGGCTGTCGAGCAGGATTTATACGGTAGGGAATTAAACTGAGCCTTGCACTATCTCCAGCCTGCATGTCGGATTCTACCCCGTACATCAGGCCTGGAGAAGCAACAAACATGCGGATGCACTGCCACAGTCTAGTAAACAATTTATCTCGCAGAATAACAATCCTAGTGCCCTTCCACATCCCAGCCGAGACCGCAGCTTCTAACCTGTAGTCTCCCTCCTTCTCCACCTTCGTCCCTAGAACAGCCAGGTCATGAGAGGGACAATCAGTACCACCTGTGCAGTCACTCCCATAGTTCATTATTGCTAAGGCTTCCCCGCCGATACCGTACATGAGCACCCCTGCATTCCTTGTGACGACATCTGCCTGCGCAGCATCACCGCTTTTAGCGACATGGCCAGATACAGTCGGTCTATGGTAGGGCTGTTGCATTAGACTAGAGCAGCATTGGGAGGCTATGCGACGACCGGGCACAGCCACTCCACAGCCAACCTCACCAATCTGCTCAATGTCCTCCTTTTGACCACCACCCTTGGCAGCCATGGGTCGACCCTGACCTGGCAACCATGCCAAAGCCTCGTCGCCCACCTTGAACCACCGAAACAACGAGGCTAACGGTCTTTCAACATTCACGTGACCTGCCCGCGGAACATCTTGCACCGCCCGAGTTGTGAGACTCAGGGGCTCGGCACGACCAGTGGGGTATGAACCGAGCTGGTGCTGGAGCGCTGCACACTGCTGCTCAGGCAGGTGCTCTAGCGCTTCCACAGCCACCAGACTCGTGTCCCCCGCCCACTGCTCCGCCGAGACATGACAATCCCTACTCTCCTCCACCTGTGCCTTACTGCCCCCCTCTCCTTCTCCACCTTGGCCGCGGCAGACCAACGCAGGGACAGTAGGATGCTCAGGTGGTTGCCTCACAAACTCCTCCAACAGGTTCACATGACATGTTTCCCCGTCCTCGTGTTTGATCTCGACAGCACCATTACCACACTTCTGAACTTCCGGATCCTCCAACTGCAGTTTACAAATATCTGAGGGAACCAACCTGTCTAGATGCTTCCGAAGCAACCCAAGTCCTCCCCCAATATCAAACTGAGCAACCCTTTTTTCTCTCCGTGTGTAACGTTGCTGCCTCGGAGTCTCTTCCTGCTCTACCTCCTCACTAGCTGTGACAGGTCCTGGGGCCTCTCCAGACTCTAACATAGGTGCCAATAATGAGTCACCAAGAAACACTGCCGGCTCAAAACTCTCCAATTGACCAACACTTCCCGTTTTCTTGTGACCTTTCCTCCGCGGTTTGATAGACTGAGGTGGTGGCTGCAAGTATCCGGATGTCTGAGAACGCGTCACAACACACGCCATGGTTTGTATGCTACACTTCTCAACCCGCTCCTGTTCCTCCCTACTAACGTCGGCCGCCTTCTCGGCAACGACCAAGGGTGAAACCTTAGAAGCAGGCACCGCAAAGTCGTTGCCGAGGAGGAGGTCGACGCCCCCAACAGGCAAGTTCTCTACAATTCCGACATCCAGCTCCTTCGCCGCACCACCCACCTCCAGCTCCATTCGCACCAGCGGGTAGGACTTCGTAGCATTGATCCCCTGAACTACCACCACCCGAGCAGCGTTAATCGGTCTACCAGTAAAGTTCCTTAACAAGGTCTGAGAAGCCCCAGTATCACGCAATAGCTTAACTCCTCGCCTTCGCCAGCCCACCTCACAAAACCATGCCCTCTATGACCCCCAAAGACGTCGCGGACAGGGTTCGAGCCTTCCGGACTCTTGAACACAGGCTGTGTCCCAACCTCTGACGAACTACCCTTGGCAAACTCAGAAGATATAGGCGACACCCCTATGCTGCGGGCCAATGACACAACCTTGTTTGGTGGCTTGTTCGGACAAGCATTTGCAAAGTGACCCTCCTTGTGACATGCAAAGCACTCTTTACTCTTTGGTTTCCCTTGGGAGTGGGAGGTACCATTAGACTTCTTATAAGGGACGGTATTTGGTTTATGTTCAGTTTTATTGTCAGTGCTACATGGTTTTGTGTATTGATGTGTATCAAAATTCTTGGGGGGGGGAGGGGTACGATCCTTTGCACCCGACTCACTCCTAGCTGCTGCTTCGCACCCTCAAATTAATGACAGTCGGAGGTCAGCCATTTCTGCTGCCTCCTGGAGAGTTCTAGGATTTTTTTCCTTTATATTTAATGTTAAGTCCCCGCCTGTGCACTAAAAGAACTGCTCCAAGAGAACCAGCTCACTCAACTCCTCAAAAGTAGCTGCCCTCTCAGAACGCAGCCAATGTCGTAGTGCATCAGACAAGTCCCGGGCGTGTTCTAGGAAGGTACTATCCTTGCCCTTAGTAACACCCCGAAACTTCAAGCGGTAAGTTTCTGGTTGTAACTCATAGGCCCGTAGCACAGCCTTCTTTAGCTCATCATAAACTACACAGGACTCTAAAGGTAGTGCATCATACGCTTTTAGCCCCTTTCCTAGGAGTCTTGATGAAACTAATGCTGCCCACTTTTCCTGAGGCCACTGGTGTTCCTGACACTTCTTCTCAAATCGCATAAAAAACTCAGTCACACATGATTCATCGAACACAGGAACTAGTTTAAGCAGGTGCGACAATGATTGGTCCCGATGTCTGTTACCTCCCCCAATATTTCGCCCTGTTACCTCCACTCGAGATCTCTCCAGCTCCCTGTCAGCCCGATACCTAGTAGACTCTGCCTGCAGTTCAGCCTCTCGTATAGCTGTTCTCTCTGCAGCCTCAGCCTGAGCTCTAGCAGCCTCAACCTGAGCTCTAGCAATCTCAGCCTGCACACTAACCTGTCTTTCGGCGGCCTCAACCTTGGCCATCTCAAGCCGAAACAACAAATCTGGAATCAACCCTTGAGGAGGGGAAGATGCATTTAATGGGGAGGGTCCCTGTGATTGAATTCCACGCTGCCATTGACCATCAACTCGGGGGTATGTACTAAATTCAGGCACCCTGACGTTTGATACGGGGGTAGAGTGGAGGGGGGGCTGGGGACCGGGGCCCCCAGTCGCCTCTCCACCCAGGTCTCTCCCTTCTAAACCCAATATCAAAGTCCTCAGCTGATCTTTCCTCATGTCACTTAAACCCTGGTGACCCTGAAGACCTGCCACACACTGTGTAGGTGAGGCTCAAACAGAAACAGTAAGGGAAGCAAGACAAATGAAACAGAAGTTCCAGCAACTCCTTATCATATGCCTCTTGGCCTCCCCTGGGTATTGCCTTGTTCAACTGGTGCCTGCAATCTCCCCATCTGTTATAGAGATCGCCACTTGTGTAGGCCAATCAGCTCTCTGCAGACTTCTTGTTTTCTTATATGCTTATGTATAGATGTGTTCCTCTTGCATTACAGCACATATCGTTGTATCATTACTATAACACCTCCTCCTCCTATCCACTTCACTACACTAAACATGCACACCACACTTCATTCCTCCACACCAAAATTTAAAAAACACAAAAATGATGAATTTTAGCCCAGCCTCGGAGTCCCCAGGGGGGGGGACCATAAATGCCCCCTCACCCGACCGACCATCCCCTGACGACCCCACACAATTACCTGTACCTCGGCCTGTTACTCTTTCTATTAATTTCTGCAACATTCGCGGACTTTCCTCTAACTTTCACTCTGTTGAGCACCATCTCTCCTCCTACAAACCTGATCTTCTCTTCCTCACCGAAACCCAGGTGTTACGACCGGGCACTCGGGTACACTAGGGCTCTTACACAGGACTCGAGTATGGCTCGCTGCCACAACGGAAACACACGATCCCAACCCCAGAGTACTGCCAGCCGAACAAAAAACGCCACTACCCTCCAGAGTTCTATCTGCTATAACGGGGTATACAAGAACTCGGTACTAGCGTTTCACACAACAGACTAATAGCAAGACGGGAGTTATCTAGTCTGGTCAACAATCAAACAAAGAAGAAAGTACTACAACACTAAAGAATAGTGTTGGCCGAAGCCGAAGTAATCCACCCTTGAACTAAGAACTTAAGAAGTCCTCCACCCTCTACTTCGGATCGGCACTATTACGTTACGTTAAACAATAGTCCTCGAGCATCAAGCAAGGAATCTTCTGATAAGTTAGATGCTTCTCGAATACTCATAAGAAGTAAGTATCGGATTTTGAACAGCAATTTAATGAATAACTCACTGGTAATTAAAGGCTTTAAATTGACATAAGAAGAATTATAAGAATAAGCAATAGGATATGGCAAACATTAACCCTCCGACCCCGGCTAGGGAATATCGTGACTGTACTTTGTGTCCGGGGGTTTTCAGGAATTTTGGTCCCTGTTGATTCACATGTTACTCCTGAAATACATTACACAAAGTTATAAAAAAAACAGAAAAATGTAGCACAAACCTTCATGTGTAGAATGCCGTTGAGTAGAGGTCTCTAGCCCAAGTGATTGCATAATGGTGAGCGCGGGAAGTGGAGTGATTTTTATGCGTGAAAATCATCCCGCGTTCGGATGCGTCGCCTTTGCCCAGGCCCCGGCTCGGCTAACCTACTGTTTTCTTAGCCACTCGTCGCGCAAAACCTTTTACCTCCCGGAGGCGATTTTATGTATTGATAGTGATGTTATTATAGTTATTTGGAGTCCAATTATATAAAATATGTTTATTAGGCTATGATTGTAACAAATATTTCACATTTTCACTCGATACCGTAGTTTTTATGAGTAATTGAGGTAGGTTATTGTTATATTAGGCACTGATTATTCGTTATCACAGGTGTTTATTATACTTTGGCCATCTAATATTATGTCATGTGTCACTTTCACTTAGTTATATGCTTTGTAAACGTTTTATATACAATTTATTGTGTCTTTGTTCACTTATTTATATATGTTTTCATAATACATGATTTTTTTATCACAATACACCTGTACATTGTTTTATTTCCACTTGTTGCCTATATACATACATATTGTCAGTCTTTGGTACTTTCACTATGATTATTAGTTAGTACTCCTGCTTGCTGTGGTATTCAGCAAAGCACGGTATAGTACATAGTGACACCTGGCACTCCACACACTGCATGGTGGTCTTTTTGTGCTTCCTCGGCCTCACCTGGCTGTTCCAGCAGACATGGCACCGCCTTCTGCTAATGGTGACTCCATCTCGTTCCAGAGGCAGGTAACCGTGCTTGTGCACATTTACATACTGTGCACACTGCAGGCGGTCCTGAACGGGGCGCCCAGGTTGTGCCACTGCCCTCTGTGGAGCTAGAGCGGGGGCAGCACGCCCACGAACTTTGGCGGCGCGCACCCTAGGGCGGCCAGGAGCACGACGGCGCCCAGGCCCAGCCCGGCGGCCAGCCCGGCGGCCAGGGCGGCCAGGAGCACGACGGCCCTGGGCAAAGCGTCTGGGTTGAGGGTCGTCGATGTCCATAAAGTCGTCGTCATCGTCGTTGTCGTCAGAGCTGTCATCTTGCCCTGACGGTGGACCCAGGTAATCATGGCCAGAGTCATCTGTGAGGTGCCCTTCTTCTTCAGAGCCCCCCTCATAATCTCGCGGGGAACGAATGATGCGTGGGCGGCGTGTAGGTCGGCGAGGTGGGGAAGGAGTGGGTAAATAGGCCGAAAGTGGGGGGTCCTCAACCCTAGGGAGTGCTGGTGGTGGTGGGGAAGAATGGCGGGAGCCTGGGGCAACTTGGGTGGCGTGGGTAGATAAGGAAGACAATGGCGGGTCAACCTCAGCCTCCCGCTCAGCCTCACTATCATCACTTTCATCGTCATGGTCAAATCCACTAAAAAAGGCGTATCTTTCATGGATTTCGTCTAGATCGTCAAAATCTTCAATATAGTGAGACTGATAAGACTCGGAGCTATCACTACCCAACTCATCAACACTATTTTGGCCTTCACCACGTTCATAACTCCTCAAAGCTATCTCAATACCTCCGGGAGTCAACGCATCTTGTACGTGCCTTTGCGTTAGGGCGCGACGAACATGGGCAGGCGTCGAAGGGAGCGTAGAATCGG